>CAJNJA010010335.1:0-14254 GCA_905231915.1 Symbiodinium necroappetens
ACTAAACCCTAAAAACCTAAACCCCACGCCCCCTAAAGCCCTACAAGGCCTATCCCTGAACCCCTTTAGCAGCCCTAAAGCCCTAACCCATGAACCTCCTGAGCCCCAAAGCCCAAGACCCCAAACCCCGAAATCCCTCAAGCTCTACAGCCCGAACCCGGTTTAGGGTTTAGGGNNTTAGGGCTTAAGGTTTAGGGTTTGTAGGGCTTAGGGCTTAGGGTTTAGGGCTTAGGAGTTTAAAGCCGAAGGCCAAGATCCGACAAGACCGTCCTCCGCTAGCTAGCGCTAGATGACTTCCCACCCAGGCGACCGAGGAATCGACCTGCCCTTGAGGCCAAACTTGGGGGGTTTTGGGGTTTAGGGCCCTCGAGGGCTTAGGGGTTTTGGGGTGTTGGGGTTTTGGGGTTTTGAGCTTAGGGGTTTATGGGTGTTGGGGTTTAGGGGTTGAGGGTTTTGGGGTTGTAGTAAGAGTTTAGGGGTGCCGGGGTTTTCGTACCAGCTTCGCGCCCCAGCGGCATCCGTCGGCACACCTCCAGAATCTTTCACAGCATATACTTCTGACTTCTGCCCATTTTGGAGCGCCCAAGCCAGAACACCCAAATCCTTCGAAGCGTAATCCTCCCAATTTCAAACCCCTGGAAAAAACAGCAAACCCTGGAGCCCTAACTTGCAAACCCTGTGATGAACTTTAAATCCCGAGCCCTAATCGAGCCGTAGAATCCAAGAAGAAAACAGCAAGCATGGACCAACACCCTAATCTCTTGCTGTGGAAGGAGGCCTTCAGGTAAGAACACCCCAGACCCCCAGAGGCATCCCGACACATCGGCGATGGACAAGGCACAGCTGCGGCCCTAAACCCTAAACTCTAGACCCTAACTTATGTCAGGGAATCGTGACTTATAGTAGGTGATATGCCGGCAAGACGCAAGTTTGCACTGCTGGCACCTGCTAAGATTGCTAGCATCTTTTCTGGTACCAATAACGGGGGGTCGGTATGAGTAGTGACAGGTTTAGGGGTTAGGGTTTAGAGCACTGAGCCCAAGGGTTTTCGAGTTTCTGGGGGGTCTTGCCTAGAGTTCGGGCTCTTGAGGCAAAGTCTCTCGAATCGAAATTGGCCATGGAACAGAGTTCGTCGTGTTCTATCACTATCTTAGTTACGAGCATGTTCCAAAGGCTTTAACTGGCTAGCCTAGATAGCGCACGGAAGCCAGGCAGGCTTTATAGGGCTTGTCAGGAGACATCATCCCGAGCAGACATGTCTGACATGTTGGTTCGGAGTTGTCCGTTAGAACACCGTTTTATGCAGCATTCGGCAGACTCGAAGACATTCGAAGACACTCTAGCGCGAAACCACACATGCAGGCCGCAGACGGTGGACTGGGGGAGGTTGATTAAGACCATGAGCCAGGAACAATCACAAAAATCTCAACAAACGCAGAAAACAGCCCTAAAAATCGCAACCCTTCCTGGAACATCACATCGCATGTTATGAACTGGCTTTCCGGCCTCCCTCTGTGTACAAACACAGCAATAGTTTTCGTCACATCAGTTTGTAACAGGCCCTGAACTTCAAACCCTATGACCCTAAACCTTAAAACGCCCTATGAACCTTAACGCTAATAGGAAAGCCTGTAGTGCAGGTCCTGGAGCGGGAACAAGAGATCGACGACATGCCCTTGAAAGACCTCGAGAACGCCTGTAGGACGGCTTTGCACAAATAAGAACAGTGAAACAAATATATATATATATATGTATTGCATTATGTGTGTATATATATATGTGCACAAAAAACAATTACAAATATTAAGCAACAATAACATACATACATCGATATAGAAATAGAAATAGATATAGATATAGGTATAGATATAGACATAGCTATAGCTATAGATACTGGCCCCAAGGCTGACTGGTTCGAAGAGGGAATAGTATGTTATCATGCCTCTACCAGGGTCTTAAGGGGGACGCTGGCACTTATCATTCAATTCATTCTCACCCCTAAATCCTAAACCCTAAAGCCCCTAAACCCTAAACCTTAAACCCCAACTGTAAAAAAAAAACCTAAAGCCTAAACTCTAAACCCTGAGCCCCTATGTGGTGGTTTTGGTGGGTCTGTGTTTGGTCTGCCCATCGGACTCCAAACATCCCCGCAGCATGCAGCAAAGATGGATTTTCCACTGCCAATGCCGACAATCCGTGTTCGTATACCCAAGCATCGGTTTAGGGTTTAAGGTTTAGGGTTTCGGGTTTAGGGTTTAGGGTTCAGGGGTTTAGGGTTTAGGGTCTAGGTTCCTAGACCTTACCACGTCGTCGCGCCATGTCTGAGTTAGTGGGGCTGACGCGCTACAGTCGGGACCTTTCGGGCAACCGCGGTGGAGGGCTTAAGGGGTCAGGATCCCCAGAGGCTTTCCTGCGCGCTTAGGAACTTGTCAAGCCGGGGGTTAGAGGTCAAAATGGGGATCCTTGTGGCGCACGAAGGTACTCTTCATGGGCACGATGCTCATGGTCCGGGTGCGGGTCTTTGTTTTGAGAGAATGAAATCCTGGTCCGTTGCAACTAAGTCCCATCTATGTGTGCCCGAAACCCAAGAATCCTCCAACTCGGAAGCCACCGCCGCAACTGCCTGCTCAATCAGAATACGAGCTTCGGGTGATACGGTTGATGACATAAATTCTGCATTACCTTAAGGACCCTAAACTATGGGATTTTTTGGTATATTCCTTATTATGGGTAATGCAGGGTTTCTATCATCGACCGTAGGGCTAGCACAGGGTTTGCCGGGGTGGAGGCCTAAGCCATGTAAAGGCCTTCCATCGGGGCGGCACATCTCTGTGGAGCAAAGCTAAGAGTCATTCAGGATCCTCCCTAAACCTTTTAGCCCTGTACCCTATAGGTTTAGGGGTTAGGGTTTATAGACCCTGAACCCTAAATTAAAGCAAAAAGTCTAAACCCCCCCAAATCCTAAAAAAATAAGCCGTTGATGTCGAGCCGAAGAGGAGCGTCAGTGTTGACTTCGTTAACCTCCCTGAGGACAAGAAGGACCCGCGGATACCGAGTAGAGGGCTACCAGTATAGGTTTAAAAGGGGCTCTGTAAGGGATACCAGCAGTTTTTTTCTTTTATGAGGGGTTCTAAAGAGGTCTAGGAGGGGTTCTAGGCAAGTGGCAATTCGCAACACCCCATACGAGGAGTTGCAGACGGTTGTTCTTTTCCCGTTGTCTACGTTTTTGTCTGAGGCAAGATAGTTTGGAACCCGCCCCTCGATTCATGTTGTTCGAATTGTGGAAACACAACCATGTTTATGAAGATAGAACTATGCCCATAGGCCCCTAAGTAGTTCCTTTTTGGGATTACCTTATAGGATTCTAAATATAAGCCATAAAAAGGAGCTACTTAGGGGCCTGAGGGTAATCCTGAGTTCGGCAAACAAAGTTGCTCGTGTGCATCAATCCTATTGCTGCATAGCGGCGACACAACATCAACTGCTCACGCCGTTTCTAGTGCGGCTGTTGTTGGCATTGGTACTGCCACTATGGTTCAGGGTTTTGGGCCTGGGTTTATGTATTACCGTTTAGGGTTTCGGGCCACGTTGGATGGATTCTCACTTGTCGTGTGAAATTCCTGCATTCACACCACTTTGTAGGTCCGAGGCACCCTGTTTGCGAGTCCGTTGGATGTGAAATGATAGTACCCATAGAAACGGGTCCCAAGCACCTATATGGTGGAATGTAGGGTTTCTACGTAAGTTAGGCATTGCTGCTATGATTTGGGGTAGTAGTCCCCATAGCAGTACCTAGGTCCCTTTAATTTGGGGTAGTAGAGCTGCACTACGTCGTAGTCGTACCAGCGGCGGTATGTAAGAGAGTAGCTGCAGGAATGCGACACCCCTTGCGGAACAGTATCACGGGCCCTGCTGCTCAAACCATGCTATGATATACCCTAACCCTAGGGCTCAAAACAGCGCAAAAGCCTTATATAGTATGGTCTTTAGGCCCAAAAGCCTTAACATATGAGTCCTTAGAGACTTAGGGCCTTAGGGTAAAGCTCGAGCCCTTACTCGCCTTCAATTCACGGCCCGACCCGGATACCCTCTCTGCGGGGATCCGGAAAGCAGACACCCCGAGGTGTAGCCCTCAGCACATGGCGTTTTGCTTGTGAAGTGCTTGTAGGCTCAGTGCTATCCAGAGGCTCCATAGTAGATACTTTTGGGATTACCTCCATAGGGTCCTAAATATAAACCACAAAAAGGAACTACTATGGAGCCTATGGGTATCTAGACCTCCCAACTGCAACCTCAACTCTTCATGCTATACCTGCCATTCTCTGGGCCCAGCACACCACACCTCCACACGGATCTCACGATTGGGTTTCACAGCCCTTTTACCCCCAAATGTAGGCCTCTGCACTCCCATAGATGATAAACACCCAAGCAACAAACCATAAAGCGAACTAGCCCCTGTGCCCTGACACCAGAGTAGCCCTTTCTGATAACACCAAAAAAAACCCTGCAACGCCCTCCAGAAAAGCCTAGACCCCCTAAAGCCCTAAAACCCTGAAGCCCTAAGCCCTAAACCATAAACCACCTAGCCCTAAACCCTGAAGCCCCAAACCCTAAACCCTAAAGCCCTCAACCCCTAAAGCCCTAAGCCACTAAAGCCCTAAACCCTAAAGCCCTAAAGCCCTAAACCCTAAACGCTGAAACCCTAAACCCCTAAACGCTAAAACCCTAAACCACTAGAGCCAGAGGAGCTTGCAGAGCACTCCAGAGTTACGGACACGAAAACCGTGGAAACGGAGTTCCCGGGCCGCAGAAGTTCAGGGATACAGAGGTTTAGCGTTTAGGGCTTACGGTTCGTTTACGGTTGAGAGGTTTGGGTTCAGAGGTTTAGGGTTTGGGGTCGTGTTAGGAGGTTTAGGGTTCAGAGGTTTAGAGTTTAGGGATCAGAGAGTTTAGGTGACATTACGGTTCAGGGTTTAGGTTAGGGCATGCTGAGGGCGCTGGAGTCGCACAGTTTGCTAGGGCCCTGAGGGGGCTGGGGCTCCGAGTTTTTCAATGTAGGTTTGTATAAGGCCACTAGGTCTAGGATTCAGGATTTCGGGTTTGACGTGTTGCTGAACTTGCCGCTGCCTTTTTTCTTGACTTCTTGGTTCCGTTGCCTTGCTTGGGTTCGGGGACTACTGGGCTCGTGCGTTCGACAACCTCTGATCTGCTAAAGCACAGGAAACTCCGACATTTCTGGTATCAAGGCTCAAGCATACGAATATTACCGCGAATGGGGCCTAAAGTCTGCAGCAAGTACGTACTCTGGGCGCGGTACTCCACAAACAAACATCAGTAGTATATTCCATTGGGTCTCTTGCTATCAAAAAACTAGGATTTTCCTCAAAAGCCTCTCAAAATCCTGACTCCAGCGACCAATGCACTCCTAAACCCTAATTTAGACCCTATAAAGCCTTGTCTACTCTGCCTAAACCTTATTTAGACCCTGTAAAGCCTTACTTACTCTCCCTAAACCCTACTTAGACCCTATAAAAGCCTTACTTACTCTCATCATGAAGGCCTTGAAGTGCAGTCACCCAGAAGTAGCTCCCGGAGCCTCATTCCAAACCCCTGCCGCTCGAATATCCAGAAGGCAGGTTCCCGTTTTGGGGTTTAGGGTTTAGGAGTTCGGCCGGGAACTCCTGACAAGGAAGTGCCTTCCCAACGGCCCCTTCTTAAATTGAATTGCAAGTTTGTGCAGTTGTGCAGCCTGATCTCCTGACCTTGTCCCGAATTCGAACCTGGCGCCGATGGCTTTTGCTTTGTTGAGGCTGGACCTGTCTACAAGCTGAAGACCAAACGTTCGAAACCTATTTTACCCGAAGGGACCCCCCTACTCCCGATGCTTATGCTGTGGAGCCGAAGCTTCAAGCGTCGCGTGTCCTAAATGCCGAGGTATGCGGAGCAGGTTGCTGAGATCAGCAGGCGGGCTGGTCTCTTCCCCAAGGAAGCTTCTGGTTTAGAGTTTTCACTGTTCAGAGAATTCCCCCCGCTTTATGCGCACACCGGCCCTTTCTATGCATCTCTGCTTGAATGTGGCTGACACAAAGCATGCAGTTCGGCGGGTTGGAGCACCTGGCACTGTGCCCAAGCCCAGCATGACTGAGGGCCCTCCCCAAGGAATCACAAGCACCGAAGCCTAGCGCAACACACACACACACACCAGTATCCCCGATACGTCGGAGCTCCGAGCCAGCAGCCTTTTCAAGTCTGGAAATCTCATACCTTAAACATCAGAATAGGGTTTGGGTGCATGCTGTCTAGTTTTGATGGTACAGGACTATACAAAACTGAAGTTCAAGACTGACTAACCTTTCAGACATCCATATTGGCTCCTTAGGTCCTCCTCACCATCCTCCCGCAAAGCATGACCGGATGTATCAAATCAAGAGTGCATTGTTAGGGAGCCTTGCAATTTTGTGTTGCTGTCTCTCATTTCCTGATGCCCACACAAGCCCTAAACATGTTATCTTGCTGTCTGGCACTTCCTGATACTCACACATAAACCCAGGGCAGCCATAACTTAGGCAGAATCCTCGACCCGGGCAGTTGACTCCTCGAAACGCCGAAGTCTCTAGCATAGGAATCTCAAGACGTTGTATGTCTGCATTTTCGGGTTTAGGGCGTTTTGGGTTTAGGGCTCGAGGTGTGTAGGGTTTAGTGTCTGTCGGACCACATCCAGACCCCACGAAGAGCTCACGCCAAACCCTAAACCCAAAACCCTAAACCCCAAACCCCTAATCCCCTAAAGCCCTAAACCCTAAAGCTCTAAACCCCTAAACCCCAAAGCCCTAAACCCTAAATTACTAAACCGTCTCAGCCCAAGAGCCCCACACAACTGAGCACCCACGTAAAAGCTCAGGAGCCGAAGCACCTGGCTCCCGAAACACTACAAAACCGTGGACTCAGCCCTAAACCCTAAACACCTAAAGCCCTAAACCCTAAACCTCTAAACCCCAAAACCCTCAACCCCTAAACTCCTAAAACCCTAAACTCCTAAACCCCTAAATACCCCTAAACCCTAAACACCTAAAGCCCTAAACCCTAAACACCTAAAGCCCTAAACCCTAAACCCCTAAATCTCTAAACCCTAAACTCTTAAACCCCTAAATACCCCTAAACCCCTAAACCTTTAAAGCCCTATAAACCCTAAACCCCCCCAAACCTTTAAAGCCCTATAAACCCTAAACCCCCTAAACCCCAAAACCCTAAAACCCTAAACTCCTAAACCCCTAAATGCCCCTCAACCCCTAAACCTTTAATACCTAAACCCCTGAACCCCTAAGCCCTAAATCCCAAAAGCTCTCCGAAGCGGAAGTCGCAGACTCAAAGATTCCAAGCCCCTGAGCTCTAGGGACCGTGAAATCTGTTCGAAGGTTCAGGGGCAGTGTTGGGGTTTTGGGGTTTTTGGGGGTTTAGGGGTTTAGGGTATAGGGCTTAGGGTTTAGGGCTCGAGGGTTTAGGGTTTAGAGTTTAGGGCTTGAGGGTTTAGGGTGTAGNNCGCCAAAAGTTTTGCATTGGGGGTTTGGGGATGAAAAGTTTTGCATTGCTTAGGATGTAGGATTTGGCATCTGGCAGGGAGCTCGAGGAAATCAACCCGAACATGCGCTGAGCTCGGCAGAGGGGAAGAGTGCTTCGCGAGGGTTTTACCTGGAGCTTCAGGGCCTTTAAAACCCAAAACCCTAAACCCTAAACATCGACTTCTTAAGTACAGAATTACAGGTAAGGAGGCTTGGCCCCGAGCCATCCCCTGTCGGCTTGGAGATTGATGTTGGGCTTTGTGGCTTGCGGGCCCAGGAGGATAAATTAGGACACTCACTGAGGCCGAAACTGGGGTGTACAGGCAAACCCCGTGCTGCAAGCGAATGACTCATTAATATCCGCACATAGTTGGTTAGTTGGGTGCTAGGCTAGGCCCAGACAGAGACTTTCGGGAGTGATTTCGACGGTGTCCCATGCATTTTAGTGGGTTAAGGTCTCACTGTGTAGGGTTGTAGAGTTGTCAGTATGGGGCTTTCAGAAAATTATGCAATTACTTTATCTAGGGGTCCTGGAGTTAGTAAGGGTCCTAATGTTCGGAAACTCCCCATAGGCTAGCAGTTGAGAGTTTTGGGCCTCGCCGGCGGCATGCGCTGGACCGCGATCATAACTGGTTTGGCGGCATGTCCTTGCCTTCTCGCTGGAATGTTTGTCTACAGTGAAGCACTCCGGACGGGTTAGCTGTGTTTGCCACAGTTGTACTACATTTAGTGCTCTTAGGGGAAATCTTGCACTGTCCCAGTTTGAATGTGGTTTCTTGCCGTGATAAGCATCTGGCCTTTACTTGCTAACAAAACCTTAAACCCTAATTTTTAAAGTCCATGGCCCCAAACCCAGGCGCGCTATCCAGGAGTGCGAGGTGGAAGAGGGCAAGCTGAGGGAGATCAGGCGTGTGTTGAGTGCATTGGTTTCAAGTTAAAGTACGAGTCGGAATGTTTGGCACTTACCCTTGAAATTCCAAACATAGTACCTTAGAGTCCCTAGCTACATATATTATAGCATGCTCCAAACTGCTCTTCTGATTTTAATTAGACTTGGGTCTTGGCGCATGTTCTGGCATTTTGACATAGGAACCATTGCGGATTCAGGCCCCTGAAAGAAGCCCTAAGCCCTAACCCCAAAAGTACAAGCCCTAGAATCACCAAAAGAACTCCATTCTTGGTGCTTTGCGAAATTCAAGTTCCGGAATTCCTCAAAAAATGTCTTACTCCCTTTTCGCATCTTTTTCAACTCCGATTAGAAACCCCCTCAACCCCCAAATCCTAAATCCTGTAACCCTAAAGCTATCTAAAGCCTATAAGTCCGAAATGGAACCTTGACCTTAAACCCAAAATCATCCGAAATCCCTAAAAACCTATAGCCCCGTAAACCCTAAATCCCTCAAGCCTATAACCTTGGGACCCTAAATCCCGACACCAGGCGAGATGCCGACAAGGCGAGCATTGAGAGCCAGCGCCTTCTTCGCGAGTTTGAGTCGGTCAAGGCGGCGGTTTCTACACGATGTTAACAGGGTCTTGTGGGTTGCTTTTTTGTATATAATAATGTCTTGACAGGACTGTTGCAGTTCTTTTGCTACAAAGTCGGTGTAGTAGTGGTTTTACAGGGTTTGGGGGATGAGGGTTTGGAGGTTTGGGTTTAGGAGTGCAGGCTTGCGGTGCTTCCTGTCTTGCGTTTTGAGGACACCGCTTTGTTTCGATGCTTTTCAGAATCGCTTCAGGGCTTAATGTGTCCCATACGGATTTCTGGGTTCAGAGCTTCAGGGAGTAATGACTACTTGATGCAATGCAATTGCCGTTAACTGTTAACTTAAGTCCATGTGTATCTTCGTACCGGCTGCAAGACGTGTCACGCGTGCAACTATTGCTACTCACGTACTATGTGCTACTACCGTACTGGTTGCAAGAGGTACCACGTGTGCTGGTTTTGCTATCCACGTACTACGTAATACTACCGTACGACCCCTACTGACCTTCACACATTACACCTACCTCCTACACATACTGCTGCTGCTTCTGCTGCTGCTGCTGCTGCTGCTGCTGCTACTGCGGCTGCTACTGCTGCTACTGCCACCTTCATTGCTGCTACCACCGCTTCTGCTTCTACTATAATTCCAGTACAACAACAACTACAACAGCAACAACAACAACAACAACTTCTACTGCTGTCACTGCTACTGCTGTTGTTCTGCTACTACTGCGACATTGATACGGCTGCTACTAGTGCCTGGTGCCACTGCTGCTACTGCTTGTAGTACAGGCTGACAACAGCGATGGCAGCAGATTTTGTTTTTGCTGTGGACTTTATGGGTGGTTGGATGTCGTTGTCTGGGTTGTGTGTTTTCGACATGATAGCCAGAAGCACCTCAAGCATAGCTGATGGTTCAGAGTTGACGAGTAAGTGCCAAGTCTTCACGAACTCTTTTTGCAACTGTAACTTCAGTGTCACTTCATGACTTAGCGGGGCTGAGCGACCCTCTGCCACAAAAAGCACAAGCCTCATGGTCTGAGTTGACGTCTGCAACAGCTAAGAGGAGGGAGGCAAAGGTGAAGCAGTATAGTTATACGGCAATAAGAGTGATCTCGTTCGGTACGTGCTGCAAACCCAAATTGCTCGGCATGGCCCTGAACCAAGCAGCCTGCAGGCGGAGCGCGTGTCCCGCTTCATGAAATGCTTCAAGCACATTGAGGACAGTGTCAGTCCTCGGCCACCCCTGGTCTTATGCGTTAGATACGAAACAAAGCAGCAGGGAGTATAGCACCATCACAAGCGAAATACTAGAACTAGTAGCTAATATTCCTAAACCCCTAAACCCTAAACCCTAATATGAAATCAGCATACTGGACCAGCAAGATTGCGAACTTCTTGTAGTGACTCATCCGGTGAGCAGCCAAAGGCAGATGTCCTGCCGCCCTTTTTTGGGAGTGTCGCTGGCATCTTTCGCCCGGGCTTCTTGGAGCTCACAGATGTAGAGATATTGCTGTACATTTCTACTGTAGCACACGGATGTAGATATTGCTGTACATTTCTACTCTGCTTCAAGGGGTTGTTCACAAAGCGCTGCTTTACGAGCCAAGCCCTGAAGCTGTGAGCGTCAGGTTGAGGGTTGGCTGCTCTACGGCTTTTGCTTTGTACGTCATTCTGGCCAGCAGTGAGCAGTTTTGGTTTCGCTGGGGTGTGCTCCTGATGTACAGGACAAGATCAACCCCTACTACAAGGAGTTGACAGCCTACGACGGCTTCGAGGGCGGATCCGTTCGCGACTAATTTCATGACATGGATGCCGGGATGTGCAAACTGCCGAAATGTATGCAGAAGGCACAAGAGCGCGGACAAAACCAGCCCAACAGCCGTGAGTGAGTGTCCGCCAGGTGTCGACAATGTCCGATTCCAGCCTGCGGGTAGGGTAGCGTCCTTTAGTGTTGTGCTGGTTGTGGTGCCGTGAGTGATGATAATATATCACGTTACTGTACAGGCCTTACAGGTTATTTACACTACATTTTCTGTACTACATTCTACTATGCTATCTTAGGTCATACTGTGTTATGTCTGTTTATCTGTTTATGCGTCTATCTATGTCGCTAGCTATGTAGCTAGCGAGCTATCTATTGAATCTATCTACATCTCCGTGCGTGTCTGTCTGCCTATCTGTCTGTTTACACAGTACATGTGCCGGCGATACCAGAAGGAATAGAAGCATGCTGGCGATCCAACCAAGGCGTATCTCGACCTGGACGATGCTGAGGACAGCGGGTTTAGGGTTGATGGGGTTAAGGAACCCTAAACCCCAACCCCCAAACTCCTAAACCCTAAACTCCTAAACCCTACACCCTATCGGCTTCAGGGTTTAACGATTGAGGGTTTATATGTGGGGGACTTTATATAGCAGACTTGATGGTCGCTTATTGGTTGGGATTTGTCCCGCTTTGAGATGTTCATCCCTGCGCACTCCAAAACAGCTTTTGTTGTCTGTCAGTTGTCAAGCATATCTCCGCAGCCCACTATTCATTCCAGTCGTTTGGGAAGCTACATGCCCGGTGCCAGTTGAGGGAGGGTTCAGAGATCGGGAGGTTTTGCCTGTTAGCCGTAAGCGCATTCTGACTTTTTGTTGTTTTCCTTTAGGGTGATACCTCAACCGCCGCATTGCAATCTGCAGTATGCTTCTCAGTACACCTGCTGAACCCTATGCACGAAACACTATACAACCCAATAAAATCTCGCAGAGTCTCCCGACACTCTATTGAAGACATAAGCTCGCAGGTGTTGCAAACATAGATATTCCCGTGGACGCCCACACTTCCTCGCCCCAGGGGCCCAAAAAAAAAGGTAACGGAAATGCACGAACCTGGCCGGACAATTTTCAATATTATCCATATATAGTCGCTGTATGATTGTATAAACATACTCCCACTTTAATGTCTATCTGGCGAAGGGTCCGCCACTAGGAGCCCTACAACGGCGGCATCACCTTCACAGCATGCCCTCCGGGCAAGCGGCCACGCCCTCAGGCTAGCCACCACTACTCGCATTACTCATACTAGTACTTTCTGGCAGTAGCTCCTGCAGCAGCTGCGGCTGCTGTGGCTGCTGCTTTTCCCACCCCCTATCGCCACTGCCACTGACACTGCTACTGGGATTCATGCGACAACCTCTGCAACTCGCTTAGCCATCAGCAGTTGTCGCTTTCGGACATTGCTCGTATCATGCCAGAAGCTGCTAGTGCCGGCACGGTTCCGTAGACCCCCCCCCCAAAGAACCACAAAACTCTAAAACGCTCCTTCAAAAAAACAGTTCCTGGACCCTGAACCCTAAATCCTTAAATCCTTAAAGCCTTCAGCCCCGAAACCCGTAAGCCTTACAAACCTGGAATCCTAGAAAAAAGCGGAAAAAAACACAAAACAACAACCCCCTAAACCCTAAACCCCCAAAGCAAAACCCAACTCACCAAGCCCAGGTTTTTCCCCATGGAGCTGCTATCAGGCGGTGAGCGATCGCCGGGCTCCTAACGCAGGGCTTTCGAAAGCTTCGCTTGGATTTAGGGCTTATAGGATTTAGGATTTAGGTTGAGGGTTTATAAGGATATAGGGTTTATGGGGTTTACGGTTTGTAGGGTTTAGGGCCGAATTTTTATAGGATTTATAGTTTTTAGGGTTTAGCCTTTACAGGATTCGGGTTGGGGGTTTAGGGTTTATACGGCTTTTAGGGTTTTGGGTTTGTAGGGTTTTTAGGATTTAGGGTTTGTAGGGTTGAGGGTTTGTAGGGTTTAGGGCCTAGGGGGCTTATGGGGTTTATGGTTTAGGGGTTAGGGCTTGTAGGATTTAGGGTTTAGGGTGTATAGGATTTGGGGGCTTTCTAGTGTTTCGGCGGCTTGATGGGGTTTATAGGGTTTAGGGTTCAGGGTGAGGGTGTGGTAAGGGTAGGCTCCATATGGGAAAACTATGTTTATTTTTTTGTTTTTTTGTTGAGGGGGGGCGGGGGGGAGTGAAGGTTTTAAGGTTCGATGGTTTAGGAGTATGGGACTTGTTTCAAGACTTGGGGGTTCGTAGCCTCGTTCCTCGTTAAGCTGTCCCAGAAGACGACAGCGAGAACTCAAGGAGGAAAGGTCTATGTATAAACCAGTTTCCGTATCACGGGGCGCACGGATAGGAGCAATTTCTGCCAATGACCCGTTTGTTTCAGATGTGCTTTGGTTTGCAATTTCGCTCGTATGGGATTTCAGGCAGGATGCTCCGTGTATGAGTAATTCTACTGCTTCTGCAAAATACCCGCAGCCTTAGACCCCACATGAACTTGCCCTTCCTAGCATTCATCATAGGGTCACGGGGGTCCAAACCATCTAGACCTCGACAGCCTTTATCCTTGGCCCAATACCCTAAATCCCCGAAACCCCAAAACCCTAAACCCTAAACCCCAAAACCCTAAAGCCTAGACCCCAAAACCCTAAGCCCAAAACCATAAGCCCTAAACCCGACAACCATTGCGTTTGAGCCTCCCAGCCCTTGAGCCTTCTTAGTTCCAACCCTTTAGGGACAATAGGAGGGACCCCCTAGAAGGGACCCCTAATACCCCATATAACCCTTATATACCCCTTATATAGTCTCATGAAGCCCCTATATAATCCCAAGGGTCCCTTTAAGGGTCTCTCCTCTACTCCCTTGAAGGATGGCCTCCATGGCTCTTCTCTTCGCCCTCCACTCGTGCACGCCTTAGTTTTAGGGGCATCAGGCTTTAGATGCAGCCAAAAAGAAGCATTCGGTTTTGAAGCCCAGTTACCTGCACAGTGGGTCAGTGTTCCTCAAAACCTATAAGACCTTAGGCTGCAGACAACACCTGTGATCTGCTGTAGCTTTTGATGGTCTTCTAGGGGGGGGACTGCAATTTCTTGTCTTCTCTGTCTGGAGTGGGCAAAAACCCAGCACATCATCCCGTGTTGATGCAGATGAGATGGACAGAGCTTGGCCTAAAAGGCGTTAGAGATGACTCCATGTCCGATGCTTGTAGGATCCCGGGTTCAGTGTGTGGGACCGATGGTTTGAGGGTTCAGAGATTATGCGCCCGGCGTTCAGATTGATCACGTTTTTTGCAGAAGTAGCCCCGTACACGGGGCCCAGCAAGAAACATGCCAACCCCATAACACGGCAGGTGTTTAGGATTTAAGGTTGTTGTGTGTGTGTGTGTGT
>CAJNJA010010336.1:0-10735 GCA_905231915.1 Symbiodinium necroappetens
TCTGCGCGTTGCTGTCCAGGATCAGAAGCCTTTCTCTTGGAGATTGGACAACCTATGGACAGCCCCTTGAGGGTGCCACGTGTTCCAAGCGTGATGCGAGCTTTGTCACTGTGTCCTGTGACAAAGCATGCCCCGTGACAGAGCAGCTGTCTTGCACGTTAAAAACTGCCGGACGGGCGGCTCATTTGTCTTGTGTGACAAGTTTGGATCCATGATGAAGCTGTTTGTTCGAGCTTGCAGTTCTGTGCCTTTGTGCTCTGCCTTTGACGGAGCCTTCCAAGCTTTCGTGACGAGGGCTTGTTTCCCGTTGACTGTTGCGAGCAGACAGATCTACCTTGCAACCCGTTGGCTGCTGACACCCTGCAGAATTGTACATTTTGCATGTAAAGACGCGTTCGCGACTTGTTGCGTTANNTTTATATGTCTCTCCTTTTTCCCTTTTATCGAAAGCCGCTTTGAACGGGCGGTTGAAAGGGGATGGTGGTGGGAAAAGGGGTTTGACTTGCACGCACGCGTTCGCGACTTGTTGCGTTAGTGTGTGTGCTCTTCAAACCCCTCGTGGTGCGCACACTGCGTGTGTGCGTCTTCTCGTCGCGAAGAAAAGATTGATATTTCTTTTCTTATTGATTTTCCCGGATTTTGGGACGGAATTATTTATCGCATTTGGTTTTGCACTTTTCCATTTGCTGCTATGCAGGCATGACAACATATATGTACCGTATGTAGCCACAGGGTCAAGTGGTGAGATTTCGAAGCTCATAGGAGTTTCGTAGTCCGCGACCTTGGTCGCGCTCGGTGTAGAGGTGGGACCTCATGGCCCCAGCTGCAGAGGATGGACCCTGAGGCTAAGCAACGCTGCAAGGACAAGCTTCGGCAGGTTGGCCTTTGGGGAGAGAATCTTGCTACTCTGGAGCTTAGTGCAGCAGAAGGGGTGGCACAGCAGCTGGTTGGTGAGTTGGGTGACGATGTGGTCTTCTGGGTCAGCCAATGTATCGAGGAGGCAAAGGTTCAGGCTCCTTTGCTTTCCAGGGCGCAGGGTTTGCATGGGCCAAGCTTGAGCTGGATGGGATTGCGTCACAAGACAGACGAGCACGGGTCGAAGGACCCGGAGGCATCGGCCTCCAGTCTGGCTCTTCCGGCAAAGGGCGAGCGCAAGCGCAAGCGCAGGCCGGAGACCGGGGCTGAGGGAGCAGAACGTGAGGCATTGGAACGGCAGGAGCGCGAGGCCCTCTGCCTGCGTTTCAAGGTTATCTTGGAGCGCTTCAAGGCCCCTTGTTTGGCTGAATTCTCAGGTGACTTCGATCAGGGGAGGATTGCGATGGTTGTTTCGGGGAGGATCCGCAACAGCAGCCTGAAGCGGTACCTTCGTTTTCTGGAGGATGCATAGGGCAAAGCTTTGGGATCCCCCTTTTTCTTCGGGGGATGCCATTGACTATCTCTTCATGATTGCTGACAAGCCTTGCGGGCCGACGGTCCCGGGGGCCTTTGTCAAGTCGCTGGCTTGGTTCGAGCGCGTCTCAGGATTTTCAAGCGAGAGTCGGATTTCTTCGAAGTCAGTTCTCCTTTCTGCTCGGGATGTTCTAGTAAAGGAGCTGAAGAAACCCGGGGTGCCCGTGCATCGTGCCCCGCGCCTCCCAGGTGCGGTCATCGCCGCCCTGGAGAGACTCGTGTCGAACAGGCAGGAGGCAATGGGCATCCGCGCAGGGGCGTTCTACCGGCTGTTGAAGTGCTGGGGTACTTTGAGGTATGACGACGTTCAGCATCTGTCACCGCAAGCGGTCAGGTTTTTCTCAGGCAGATTCACGGCCGTCCTTTACGAGACAAAGACTAGCGGCCCGGAGCGTCGTCAGGTCGAGCTCCCTATTGCAATCACTGAGGATTCATGGATCTGCAACAGGGATTGGTTGAGGGATGGATGGCAGCTTTTCCAGGCGCATGCTGATTTTAATCGCGACTATTTCTTACCGGCTTTGAGTGATGACTTCAGCTGCTTTCGGAGACGCATGGCTAGCTATCCAGAGGCCGCTACGCTAACGGCTGCAGTGAACCGGCGACTTACAGACGTCGGAGGCCGAAGGCTGATTCCGCCGGAGTTGGTCGAGATGTGGACCGAGCACAGCGAGCGGGCGACACTGCCCACCATTCTGGATGGGTTCGGCCTGGACCCCAGGGACAGGGATGCCCTGGGAAGATGGAGGCCGGAAGGGAGTGACATTTACAGTAAGAGTTTTTCTGGCAAGGTTCGCAGAATCCATCGGTATTTTACATCGGAGATTGAGAAACTGCGACTGGCGGGAGATGTCGATGATTATGATGTGCTCGAGGCGGCTTTTGCTTGGCTTCGCTCTAGATGGGGACTCGCCGCTGAGGAAGCTGACAGGATCGTGGAATCCTTCCGGACCACGTTAGCTGCCTGGGCCTCAGAGGATCCGATTCAACAGGCGTCGGAGGATGAGGGCGAGACGGTGGAGGAGCACGTAGAGGCTCCTCCCGAAGAGCCGGTGGAGAGAGCAGCCGGCTATGTTCTGGTATCCTCGAGGCGTGGGGCCGTCAGGCTGCACCGATCTGGAAAGGAAGGCTGCTGGATGGCGCGACTGAGGCACTTTAATGAGTGCAAGGTCGTAACGGAGATGCCGGAGCCTGGTGAGTACTCTCACCGCTGCAGGCTCTGTTGGCCTGGTCCCGAAGGGACGGTAGACTCGAGCGACGACTCGAGTGGAGAGTCATCGGACTCAGAGGGACATCAAAGCGATGCTCCTGAGGACACGGGCACAAGTCCCCCTGGGTCCTGGGATCGGATCACCGTCGGGTGAGAGTAAAAGAAGGGGTCGATCCCCTTTTCCGAGCGGGTGCAATGTCTAGGAACGGGAGCTTGTTCTTCCTTGTGAGAGCAGGGCACCATGGCTGAGTCACTCCATGGTCGGGAGTTGGAAGCGCGTTCTTCCTCTGCGAAAGCATGGCAAGCTCTCCGCGATATGGGCGTCGCTCAATCCTGGAAGGCAAACTACGAGTCTGCTGAGCAGAACCTGGATTTTGTCTGCGAGCATTTCGAAACCGAGGTCGGCGAGGGACTGATGATCCGGATGGATGAAGCTGACTTCTGGGCGAAGTACGGGGAGGAGGCCGCGATTTCCGCAATCGCGGTTATAGTAGAGGAAGGGCCTCCCGTAAAGAAGCGGGTGGTGCATGATGCCTCTCACGACGTCCTCCTCAACCACCGCATCCGTTGTCTTGACAAAGTGAGATCGCCAGGGGCAAGGGAGAAGCGCTACCTTTTGAGGCGCCTGAGGGAGGAGCGATTGGCGCCGATGGCCATCGCTGGTGACATCTCGAAAGCTCACCGGCGCTATAAACATCGAGCCGATGAGTGGGGTTACCTGGGTTGCAAGGCCTCCACCCGGGACTCTGCCGTGTACTTGAACTGTGTCGGGACATTCGGCCTGGCATGTGCCGGGTATTGGTGGGCGAGAATTTCTGGTGGAGCGGTCCGACTGGTGCATCATTTGACGGGCAGGCGGGAGTTGGAGATTCTCCTCTTCGCGGACGACGTCGAGATGATTGGGGGTGACAAGCGAGGACGGCGGGGTGGTCGAAGACGAAAGGGGGCCTCAACGTGCAATGGGTCGGCTACGAGACCGCCTATGCCTCTTTCAAGCTGGGCATCTCGGAGCGCAGAGCATCCTGGCTTTCGGAATGGACGGGGAGGATCGCTGCTGGGGGAAAGGTTACCTGGGATGACTTTGCATGTGGTCTTGGGCGTCTTGGGTTCGGAGCGAACGCTCTCTCATGGGAGCGCCCCTTCCTCGGGCCACTTTACGGGTGGTCAGCAGCTACTCGGGGCCGACGGGGCCTTCTGCAGATCCCGGTCATGCTGAGGACCATCCTGCGCTGGCTTTCACAGCGGTTTCGGACGGGCGATCGGCTGCCGGCGCCTCCAACTCTGCCGCTGGCCTCTGGCGAGGGTGGATTGTCCTTCTTCTCGGACGCCAAGGCCGAGTCCGGGAGTGCATGGGTGGGTGGATATCTCTGGGACGGCCACTCTGCGCTGCAATGGTACGCTTTGGAGGTTCTGGAATCTTGGGCCCCTTGGGCCTTCATCAAGAAGGACTTTAAGCGCACCATCGCGAGCCTGGAGTTGCTTGGAACACTGATCTGTGTTAAGCTTTGGGGCGAGAGGATGAGGCGGCATGGAAGGGGCAGGGGACACCTCACGGGTGGCACGGACAATCAGGGAAACTCTTACGCGGTTTCCAAGCTGATGTCGACTCGCTTCCCTCTACCCCTCCTGCTTATGGAGTTATCCGAGACTCTGCGGCGAGGGGATCAGGTCTTGGATTTGAGTTGGGTGCCGCGTGAACGGAACCAATGGGCGGATGATTTGACAAATCAGAAGTTTGATCATTTTGATCAGGGAAGGAGGCTGAGCATCAATGGATCCCAGATTGATTGGATCGTTCTGGGCGACCTCTTGAACTCTGCATCTGCTTTTCACACAGAAATGGTACAGGCCAAGGAGGATAAGCGGAACGGGAAGTCGGAGCTGCTTGCCAGAGGCAAGAAGAGGGCACGCACCAAATGGTGATTTCCCACTCGGCTGCGGCGATGCGTGGGTGATTTACACACTCTCATCTTTCAAATCTGGGCTGGCCGATTTTCGCCAAAGGCGCTACGGCTTCGAGATGTGTACTTCGCCGAATGGGAAATCCGCTCCGATCTCAAATCAAAAGAATCGTTGACCTGAGCGCTTCAGTCATGTACATGTCCACGTTGAGCGTGTGCTGCACTTGCCGTCCAATTTCATACGGAATATATTCTGGATTGGAATTGACATATACTTATTTATATGTCTCTCCTTTTTCCCTTTCATCGAAAGCCGCTTTGAACGGGCGGTTGAAAGGGGATGGTGGTGGGAAAAGGGGTTTGACTTGCACGCACTGCTTAGCGAGATGTTGGACAAACAGTCGCTGCAGTGCGCCCTGGTTCGAACGAAGCTGCTGCAGTCTCCGCGGATCCACAGCCTAAGTTGGCAGATGCCAGTTTAACGCGAGTGTAGCGCCGCAAGAGGGTTTAAGGTTTAGGATTTAGGATTGAGGGTTGTGTATATATCGGCAAGGTGTCGTGCACATGGCGCTTGAGTTGGACGTCTCGTATGCCAAGTGTTTCAAGTCGAAGTCTCCGATAAGAATGTCCGAATTCCCAAAACCTGGACCTGGAAAAAGATTTTTCTCATCGTGGCTCTACACCCCGAAACCCTGAGCCCTGAAGCCCACACCCGCAGCCCCAAACACGACCTGTCAAGCCATGTTTCAAGTTGGTCGCTCGCAAACCTAAGCCGTACCCGCTACACCCCAAAACTTGAACGCAGCTTGCAATGGGCCCGCTTCCTGCCGTTGCCGCCGCGGGGGCAGCCTTTGCTTTGGATGGAAGGTCCGCCGAAAGGGTTAGGGTTAGGGTTCCTTAAGAGTTCTTACAAGGCCCCTTCAGGCGTTCTGGCAAGGGTTCCTGGACGGGATACTTACAAAGGTTCTAGAAGTGACTCTGAGGGTTCTACACGGGGTCTATACGACTAGGGTTTCGGCGTCTGAGTGTGCATGGTTCTTAGTTTAGGGTGAAGGGTTTAGTTTGGGGTTTGGGGTTCTGTGTATGAGAATCGGCTTTCGAACTAACGACAGAAACCTGCAGGAACAAGCGTGCTTGTACTTCCATCCCCACGAACGACAGTCACGAGAATTTCTGCTTCCGCGGCCACCAACTGCCCTCTGGTGAAGGACGCATGTACCTGCGCAACTATGTTGAGACAGCAGCCGTGGATCCGTACATGCATGGAGCACACGTTGAGGTCCTGCGCGGATCTGGTGGTGAAGTGTATCGGCTGCGACGCTTGGGGCCAGCACGAGACCAACTTGAGATCGCTGTGTCGTGCTGGTCAGACCGGCGACGCCCCGAATGGTGCTGCCCTGGAGGTTGCTGGACCGCTCAAAGCCTCCGGGACCATTGCTGCGAGAAGGGTGTGTCGGCTGACGGAGGACTCCTGCAAGGTGTTTTCAACAACCTGACGCCGCACTTGATGCCCCAGGAGTTGGAACGTTTCGACACACTGTCGCTAGATCGATTTCGTCAGTTTTGCCTCCTGCTTGCCCATCCGAAAACCACCCTCAGCCTATCATTCATAAGCTTAAGCCCTTAAACTCCTTCAGCCCTTGTACCCTCAAGCCCCGACGCCATCAAACCACGAAGCCCTCACGCCCTAAAGCCTAACCTGTAAGAAGCCCTTTTTGGATCCCTTGTAGAACCTGATATAGAGCCTTTGTAGATCCCTTAGAACTGGGCCGAACCCGAGGTTGCAGAGCCCAAGCATCGACGAGGCCACTTTCGGCTCCACGCAGCGGCGATTTCGCGTGGGCTGGCATCCGCCTGGGGCCCTATGCTCTTCCCAAGGCTGGGCATAAGGGTTCCCGTAAGGGTTTAGGGTTTAGGGGAACCTGCCAAAGTTTGGGGTCTAGAGGTTTAGGGTTTAGGGGTTTTGGGGTTTAGGGTTTAGGGGGATCTATGAGGGTTCGTGTTTGGGATCCATGAGGCTATAAGGGTTCCTGTAAGGGATCTATAAGGGTTCTTGTAAGGGATCTATGTGGGATCCGTTAAGGGATCTCTGTGGGTTCTTTCAAAGGATGTATCAGGGTTTGTTGATCACCATCATCATTTTCCTTATGTGTCGAAGCTGTAGGTTGAGAACCCATATCCCACCCAGCTAAACGAAGTCAGAGGCGTGGGTCGAAACCGTGGCAACCCTGCACACAGCAGTTTCACACACACACAACGAAGCTGCAAATCCTTGAAGTCCTTTCGACCGTCATAGATGTGCATTGTGCTACCCTAAACCCTAAACCGTGTCATCTGAGGGGGAGCTCAGCTCCCAGCCGTTAAGCCTCATGGCTACGAAGCTAACATTATCAAAGGAGCGAAACTCAACCACTACGTATCGATTCACGAAGCGGGAATTCAACAGGGTTCCATCCAGGTATAGGGTTTGGGTTAGGGGTTTCGGGTTTGGGGTATTGGGGTTTGGGGGATTGGGGTTTAGGGCTTGAGGTTTATGCCTAGAGCCCCCAGAACTCTTGCTTTAGAGGGTTCAGGTACCCAGAATGCTAGAGCATTGGAGCCTGCAACAGCCCTGGCGCCATGAAAGAACCGTCGGTTTTAAGGTTTCGGTTCAAGGGTTCAGGGTTTAAGGCTTAGGACGTTTAGGATTAAGGATTTAAGGTTCTGGGTCCAAGGCTCATAGTGACTTTTGGAAGTTCGTTTCCACTGCATCATAGAAACCCTAGAGGTAACCCAGAAAAGCTTGCACAACGCTCTTGCATAACCCTTCCAGGTGTCTTACAGAGGGCATATTGCATCCGACCCTCAAAGAACCTGCAAATAATCCCTTCAGATCCCTTAATCCTAAACCCGTACACCAAAACACCACAAATCGACTTCGGCCGCTGCAGAACCTCAAAGCCTTCACCCGCTAAGCCCCCGAAACCTACGACTCGCCAAAGAAGTCTCGCGGAACACTTAAAGTAACCCCCCCTTTAGCCTGAAAGGCAACCCTAAATTCTAAACCCGGTTTAGGGTTTAGGGTTTGGGGTTTAACGCCTTACAGGAGCCCTTAAAGGAGCCCTTTCAGGATCCCTCAAAGGCTCCGCGGCGGAGTCCGCGCGGCCCTCGGATGGCTCCTCGGTGCTCGAGCCGCTGGTGGCACTCCTCCTGAGGACCGGGACCGAACCTGCTTGAGGTTGGGGCTTGCTTTAGGGGCTCCTTGAAAGGGATCTATGATGTAGGGTTTAGGGTTCAGGATTCAGGGTTCAGGGTTTTGGGGTTAGCGTTCAGTGTTCCTTTAAGGGCCCCTGCAAGTTACCGGATCTTGTAGACTCCAAAACCATAAAGCCTAAACCGACCGGCTCGGCTGGAAAAGCCTTTGGACCCAGCTGGTTTGGCTTTAGGGTTTCAGGTTCAGGCTTCTTTTTCGGGCTCCTTTAGAAGGGAACTTCAGGGTCTAGGGGCTTTATGGGTTCTCTAGAGGGCTTCAGGTTAAAGACCCTAAAATGAGTAGTTCGCGAAATTGGGGTCCCTTTGTAGGTCACCAAAATAGTACGGCACCGTCATAAAAGGTCTTTAAAAGGGGACCCTAATTTGGACACATCACTAGACCCCAAACGCAAATCCCTAAACCTGAAGCTCTAATCCCTAAACCCTTAAAGCCTTAAAAAAAAAACAACCCCAACGCCGAACCCGTAAAGACTCAAAAAGCCCGAATCTCTGCAAAAGCCCCCTAATTGCCTCAGAGGCTTAAAAAGCTACCCCCAGCAAGCCCCCTCAGGTCAGGGCATCCCATCATTCGCAATTAATAAAGCCGCAAACCACACGCTAAGCCCTAAACCTAAAGCCCACACCCTAAGCCCTAAACCCTAAGCCCCAAACCCTAAGCCCTAAACCCTAAACCCTTAAGCCTACACCCTAAGCCCGAAACCCAAAACCCCTAAACCCTAAACCCCTAGCCTAAAGCCCTAAAGCCCTAAAGCTTTGAGACCCGAAAACCCCTAAAGCCCCTAAACCCTAAGCCCTAAGCAGGTCAGAGCATCCCATCACTCGCACCTTCGTAAACATCGGGGCGGGGACCTGCCAGCCTCCCGATCCCCTCCACGACCTGCTGTCCTCGCCTCTATTGGGCCCAGGCTTCGGGGAGGGGGTTTGGGATTTTTGTTTTGGGGGGCTCCCTAAACCCTACACCCCAAAGTGCTTTAGGGTTCAGAGTTCAGGGGTCGAGGGCGGTAGTCTTCCGACTTCAGGCTGCTTCCGTCTGGGTTTTTGGATCCCTTTCGCTTTCCGTACTCCGATTGACGGTGTTCTTTTAGCTGGTTGTTCGCATAGCGGTAACCATGGTCTTCAAAACTTGACCGTGCCATACACACCCCAGGGCATTGCATGTGCATCCATCGCATCGTGCCAGGTCGTATCACGTCACATCACTTGCCATCCAACAGAATCCAGCATACATGTAGCATCAGATCATGTCATCGCACCACGCCACATCACATCGTATGACACGATGCAACATGACGTCACTGTCACATCACTGACATCAGAGTCACACCAAACCGCATCGCAACGCATCACAAGATCTTCCAGTACCAGTGCTGATCAGCAACATCATGACCATCAACGCTTCGTTACGACTCCTCACCAACACCTTGCTTGATCACAGCCGATGTTGCTGCTGCTATCGTTCTCCGCACTACATGCATTCCTTTCCTTCATTGCGGTCATACTGTTGTTGCCGCTGCTGTTTTGCTTCGGTTGTTTCTGTTCGTTGTGTTTTGAAAATCCATTTATGTTTGCTGATACAGTTGTCGTGGATGTGTCACCATCACAATAAACCCTAAGCCCTAGCACCCTAAAGCACTAAATCCCAAACCCGAACCTCCGAACAGAGGCTTCGTCGGCCTCGCTGTTGAGTCGAGCCGCGATCGGCTGGATCGGTGTATGGAAGTGATGAGTGCCGTCCCGGGAAGGGTCTTGCCGGTGCTCCCTCATAAGGGATCTTGGGCGCGGCAGGGTTTAGAGTTTGGGGTTTGGGGTTTGGAGTTTGGGGTCTAAGGTCTAGGGTTCAGGGTTTGGCGTTTAGGGGATCTTTCAGGAATGTGTAATGTCAGGGTTCTATAGAGGATCTCAGCGAGGATCTCTAAGAAGTTACTTACTATCAGGGTTCCATCAGGGTCCTATTCTGTAAGGGTTGTATGAGGGTTTCTACCAGGGTCCCTTTAGCGTCGTGTTCGTAGGGTGGTTCGAGACGCTCTCTACAGGTTCCAGGTAGTTTGGGTTTAGGCAGAGAGGTCCTTGCATCCTAGGCCACTTCCCTAAGGTGCTGCTGACACTGGATCCTACTGTAGCTGCAGAGCAGATGATGCCCCACTTGACGCTGATCTTTGGCCACTCTCCCAAACCTTGGGCACTTGATGTCCTAGTCGTGGACGTTGATGGTGTGGACTGCCTTATCGTCGAGGAGCTGCTGCAGATTGTGAGGCCGAAGATACTCCAGGTAGAGGTCGTGGCCCACATTCCTCCCCCCTTCCGCTTCTCGCTGCACTGGCATGCGAGCCATTCCCCGGACTGGGACAGATTCTACCACGCCGACAGGTTCACTCCGACAGCCGGTTGCTCCTTGAGCTATGCCTTGCACAAGTTTCGGCCTTTCGGCTACGACTTGCTCCGGCTGACAGAGCACGACGCAGTATTCGTGCATCAGTCGATTGCAAAAGTGATTGAGACAGGCTACCATGTCAAGCTTCCACAGGACGAGTTCCAGTGCTACAGGAACAGCACGCTGTGGTTTCAACGGCCGGCCAGCTACGTAAGGGAGTGGTTCTTTGCAAAGCACCCTTCAGCAGTGATAGGGCGAATCTGGTCCAACATCTCATTCTTGAACGTAGAGATGGGTCGCGAACCCCTTCCCTTCACCCTCGACTTCTAGGCCATCGTGTTTGCACTCGAACACGAGCCGTGATCTATCGCGACTGCTCGGTTCAGCAACGACTTTGACGACCACACCAGCGTTTCGGCATGCCGTGACCATGTACATGTCGGTACTCAACGTTGCTTGAAGCAGTGAGTGACTCGACAAACAATGAGAACACAGGTGTTGGAAGACTTAACTATGCGGGGTACGTGTAGTTAGCTGTGTAGTAGTAGTAGT
>CAJNJA010010337.1:0-14253 GCA_905231915.1 Symbiodinium necroappetens
CTTCTACTTCTACCACCACTACTACTACTACTACTACTACTCCTGCTGCTGCTGCTGCTGCTGCTAGTACTACTGCTACTACTTACTACAGTTATGAATGCTACCGGAATCCGATACCAGAGGTACGACGGCCAATATTATAATATCCCGACAACACGTCACAGGACGACGAATTTCAGCCAAACAACCCACTGGCGAAGCATGTTGCAAACTGCATGGCGATCGTGATCTGGTGTGATGAAGCGAACATGACACGACATCGGGGTTTCGAAAAATGATATACTTATATTCGGGTTATTAGGAATTAGGGTTTGGTTTTGGACCAGGGCTTGCATCAGGGTACGGGGATTGTGTTGGGTTGTCTTGGACTACCGTTAGTGACCGTTAGTGCACCTATAATTCAATACTAGATGATGGTCTCTATATATGGTGCTATGCGCAGTACTGCATGCGATGTTTCGAGACTCTATATACTTTGCATGCCTGTGTGCATGTATCACGATGGATGCCGACATGTTTCGTGTCACGCATAGTCATATTACTTAACCCAGTCCGGCCATCTGCATGAAACGCAGTCCCAAATTCTTCTCGTACTTTCTGTTCCCTACATATATACACACGCCCCCCTATAAACACTAAACCTAGTATGAACAAGCCTTAATATCCAGAGCCCTGTCACGAATACTAATAATAATAAGATATATCCTACCGGAAATTAAGCCCACATAGTACACCCGAATTAATTCAAGCCATCCCAGGACTGTGTGGGCTGCGACAATGCGGCGACAGAGCTCTTCATCGACCGCGACAGCTATGATGAAGAGGCAGAGATCCAGGAGCTCTTCTCAGCACCGATAGACTGGAGTGAAGCAGCCGCTCGCCTAAGATGGGTGGGGTGAAAACCCCTGAAAGCTTAAACTCTAAGCCGTAAATATGTATTCTTATTGAAGTATATAAATATATATACATATATATATGTGTATGTCTGTATATGTGATATCAACTTATAGAGTTATTTACTATACAATATATAATATTCAACATATAGTATATAGTATATAACATATATTATATTTAATATATATATATATATTGTATAATGTATAATATATCATATTCAGAATATAATATACCATATATCATATATCATATATGATATATCGTACATAATATTATATCTATATATTATATATTATATGATATTATATATATATATATAGAGGTACATAGTGCATATATACAAACCTTCTCTATATCAACCAATACATAAAGTCGTAAATATTGCAGTATGTATGTATATATATATATATGTTATGCATACCTAGCTCTAGCTCTTTGTTAGTGCATCCCAAGTACAATTTCGATCGTTGCGAGTACAGATCCCCTAGTACAACATCTTTGTTGCTAGACAGGACTTCGTTGCCCGTACAGATTGCCAAGTACCGATTCCCAGTGTAGTCTGTTTGCAAGTACATATTCTGATGTTGCCAGAACATACTCTGTTGCGAGTACAAATTCTTTGGTTGCTAATTAACACTCGCCAGGGTTCTGAGACTTATACCCCGGAACACTGGTTCGATGCCTATATCCCTTATAATACTGATGTCCTAAAACTTATAACCCTATCACCCCTGGCCTGAATCCGGAAAAGCTCTTAACAACCTGCAAGAATCATTAAATCCTACATTTAAAACCTTTTGGCTAAGTACAGCCCTATTATTATCCCTATATAATAAAGTTGTACCCCTAACCCTGAACCTTAATATATCGTGGGATAAGCTTCGATTCTTCCCTAACTCGGTCTATACTGCACGGGATATGACAGCTTCTGTCCGAGGATGGCTTGCATGGTGTGGCTAGCTGGATGATGAACAGCGGGAAGGTGATGCTGCCAGCTGGGTGGCCGACACCATTTTTGTAAGCTAAGATCGTACAGCTTGACTAATATACATCCTAGAACTACCCAGCCCGGACACCCAAACCCCAACACTAGCAGCCTGACAGGTTCCAAGTACAAGAAAATCCTAGATGGTAGGTCACGGCATGAAACCCGAGAGCACGTCAAAATGCGTCAAAATCCGGAAAAAAGCGTCAAAATGCGTCAAGAAGTACAAATTTCTAGTCATCTGCAATTCAGCATATGGAACGTGGTCTGCAGCTGTCATTCAGTCCAGATTGTGAGCATGTAGCTTCCGAATCCAGTTCTGTTATCCACTGATCTTTGCAGGCTCAGACTTTCGAGCTTTCTTTTGTCTTTGGGGCTAGAACCCATGGGGAAAAGAGCTGGCGCGCCGCCGGCCGAAACCGTACCGAAGGCTGTTCCTAGGCTTATACAATCCGAAAACCCTTTCCTTAAAATCCTTAGCCCTATAAGTTATCCAGGATCATGCCAAAGTGGCTGCTTCGATCGATGCTGGTGTGAGCCTCGCTGCCCTCGGCCTGAGTTCGGCTCAGCAGGAGCTGGTCAAGCAGCGGGTGTGGCTTTTATGCAACCAATGTCTTTGAATCCCTACCCCCGAATCTTAAATATCCCAAACCCAAAGATGAACTTCATGCTGTTTGTTGCAAGTACTTTCGTGGGGCTAGGTTGGAAAACCCGGCGAAGATCACACATGCATGTGTGTGTGTGTATATAGTCAGAGAAACATAGACAAACACAGAGCACTTCGTACATACATACATACATACATACATACATGCATGCATACATACATACATACATACATATGTATTTATATGCATGCATATATATGTATATATATATGTACAGGTATGTACATATCACATACCTAAATACATATGTGTTTCTGCATGTGTGTGCATAGTATGTGTGCCTATCTTTATTATTATTGTGCTCATATTCAAAAACTACAACCACAGATGTGATATTGCAGCTGCACAAGCACATCCCACATACACATAGGAGCACATACTAAGTGTACAGTCTATATATGAATATGCACAGCACTAACATGCATGAGCCACGTCAACTAAAGTGTCATGCACCAGAGCGAGAGAAATAAATAAAAGATACAGATAAAACAGATTATTAAAGATCTCAGGTCTGCTTTGATGAGTGAGGGTGTGGCCGCAGCACCGAAAGAAGCGGCAGTGAAAGCAACAGCAGCTACGAAAGCAGCCCCGACCGCGAAAGCACCAGCAGTGAAAGCACCAGCAACGAAACCAGTGGCAGCGAAAGCAGCCGCAGCGAAAGCACCAGCAACGAAACCAGGGGCAACGAACACAAAGGCAGCAGCAGCTTCGACACCTCCAAGCGACCCCGTGACACCGTCGCCCAAAGCGCAAGCCCCCAGCCCAGAGAGTGTCGAAAAAGCTTCGGCCCCTCGGGTCACGTTCCAGGAGTCTGTGCAGCCTCCCTGTGTGGCTCCCCCGGGTAAGATGCCTCTTCCCGGCATCCTGAAGGCATCGGCCGTCCAGGACACGTTGGTCGATGTTGCTAGCCAGGACCCGTCACGAGCTGACACGCAACAGTGGGATGGCACACCAGGCTTTGCGAGAATGGGCACTGCCGAGACAGTGCATTCTGATGCCACTACGTTGGCACTGCCTGGACGCAACTCCAGCGTTGCCGATCTTGCCACACTGGACAAGGATCTGCTGCAGGAGTTTGAGAAGGCCGATTTGGATGATTATGATCCGGAGCTGGAGGCAGCCCTGAAAGCGGCCCAGCTTGCTGAGGAACTAGCTGAGGCTGCGAGGAAAGAGGCGAGTGTCCGGAGACTTGTGCAGCAGGCTGCAGAGCAAAAGGCACAAGAGACTCTAGAGGAACAGAAGCGCAGGGAGGCCGAAGTCCTGGCACAGAAGGCTGCTGAAAGGCAGAAAGCACAAGAGGCTGAGGAACAGAAGCGCAAGGAGGCCGAACTCCTGGCACAGGCTGCGGAGGAGCAGAAAGCACGAGAGGCTGAGCTACGGAAGCGTGTGGAGGCCGAAGTTCTGGCACGCTTGGTGGCCGAACGGGAGGCTGAAGAACAGAAGCGCCGGGATGCGGCACTCCTGGCACAGGCTGCTGCAGAGCAGAAAGCACGAGCGGCTCAGGAACAGAAGCTTCTGGAGGCCGAACTCCTGGCACAGGCTGCTGCGGAGCAGAAAGCACGAGAGACTGAGGAACAGAAGCGTGTGGAGGCGGCGCTCCTGGCACAGAAGGCTGCAGAGCAGAAAGCACGAGAGGCTGAGGAACAGAAGCGTGTGGAGGCCGAACTCCTGGCACAGAAGGCTGCAGAACAGAAAGCACGAGAGGCTCAGGAACAGAAGCGTGTGGAGGCCGAACTCCTGGCACAGAAGGCTGCTGCAGAGCAGAGAGTACTGGAGGCTTCCGAGGCAGGGAAACGCTTGGAGGCCGAACTGAAGTCACGGCTGGAGGCTGCAGCTAAGCAGAAAGCAAAAGAAGCACAGGAACGGGAGCACAAAGAGGCCAAAGCTGTCGAACGTCTAGCAGCAGAGGCTGAGGAACACACGCGCAAGGAGGCAGAACACCTGGCAGAAACGGCTGCCGAGCAGAAAGCAGGAGAGACAGAGGAACAGAAGCGCAAGGCAGAGGTTCGGGCCCGAAAGATGCAGGATGCAAAGGATCGGCTTCATATGGCAGAGAAAATGAAGGAGATCCAGGAGCAGGCGATGAAGGAGGAACTAGCCAAAGCAAGTGCTGAGGATGCGAAGGCTCAGTTGAAGGCACACACACCGGTTCGTTCTTTATCGCTGCTGACTTCTGCTGCTTCCTTCACGGACGAAAGCCTGGAAGGTCGTGTCTGCAAGGTGGTTTGTTAACAAAGTACAGAGAGATATAGATAAGTACATAATACAGACACATGCACACGACACATACCTACGTGCTATACATACACATACACATACACATATACATACATACATACATACATACATACATACATACATGTTAGAGAGCGAGAGAGAAGCAACACAAAAACCAAGAAACATGTTCACACCCAGCCCTGACCTAACTCCTATATATTCATAACCCAGCTGCCGGGCAGGGTATCTCGGCACCAGACACGTCTGCTGCTTCCTCGGTGAAGCCCGAGCTCAGACCGGCTGCGAAGGGTCGTGGAGCTAAGAAGGCCAGCCCGGTAATTTTATAATGGGGGTTTGGGTTCCAATCTTAAGTGCTTGTATGTACACTTTACAGAAGATCTTCAAATTTGCAGGCGCAGAAGGACTCCGATTGCGAACTACCACAACTATCCGAAGAGGAGGTCGTAAAGTACAAGGGCTGGTGGAACCGTCTTCGGAGCTTCGAGTAGCCTGGCTTCCAATTAATGTAGAGGTGTTCTTTGATTCTTATGAGCCTCAGTCCATATTTAAGGCAACCCGGCGACTCCCAAGCGGCTGCCGCGACAGTGGAGGTGCCCAAGGCGGAACCAATCATCCTAGAACCCTATACTTGTGATTAAACCCTAAATTTTGAAATTTTGAGGACGCCCCAATCCTAAACCCTAAAACCTAGACTCAATACCCCAAAGGTCGTAAACCCCAAGCCCCTAAAACCTAGACCCTATCCCTAAACCCTAAACCCCTAACCCGCAAACCCTAAACCCTAAACCCTAGACGTGAAGACTTAAACTACTTAGATTGCCAATCCTGATACTTTAAATCTCGTCATCCGCCAAACAAGCGAGGACCCTGTATATAAAGCCCTTGCCCCAGACCTCACGTGTGAACTGTTTGCCAATCCTTATCTCTCTCTCTCTCTCTATATATATATATATATTATATCTATCTATCTATCTATCTCTATCTATCTATCTATCTATCTATATACACATGCAGACCTCAAGCCCAAGCACGGTTTAGGGTTTAGGGATTAGGGGTTTAGGGTTTAGGGTTTAGGGGTTTAGAGTTTAGGGTTTAGGGACTCAATTTTTATGTGAACGCCCAGTCCTACCCGTAATATGAACCCTTAATTAAGTTCTCAAGGCCCTTTAGCACAATATGTGCCGATCCAGGCGCCGGCCGCAACCCCTGCCGAGTTGCCCAACACTGCATCCCCGGCTGCAACCGAGCTGCCGCCAGTGGTTGCTTCTCTGCCTGAGATCGCAAGTGCAGGGCCCTGCCCGGCTGCAGAGCCCAATCCAGCTTCAGATGCCCCTAGCCCCGAGCTGAGTGCCCTTATCGAAAAGCTAGCCCGAGAGATGGTTTTGGCAATGCAACCGCCTGCTGTTCTGAACCCGGCTTGGCAAGCTAGCCCACCACCGCCGAAGCCAAACCCAGCCGAGCCAGCTGCTGAGAACGTACCAGTGCTCCCTGCTGCGAGTGCTCCGCCCCCGCCAGTCGGTGCTCCGGATCCAGTACCCCCTGTGACGACCGTAGCGGTCCCTCCCAAGGCCCCCCCTCTCAATCCGGGTCGCATCAACTCTTCCACACACCCTGCGGAGTACAAAGAGTTCGGCCGTTTTTGCGAGTCCAACCCAGCTGCGAGCGAACTGAAGGCTGCTTATGCGCCAGATTCTGAGATTGCTTGTTAATGTTGCGAACTACAGAACTCCATCGACGAATTGATTTTGTACTGCTCAGGAAAGGTGGCGCTTTCAAGATGCAAGCTTTCACGAAGTTTGTCAAAGCAGGGTGTGCCTTGCATGGGATTAACCGAAGCCAACTATTGTGTACATTGCTTGCTTCCTCGCTCTATCCCTACATAAGGCAACGGGCTAGCTCTGGAAGCTGTCCTGCGGTTTAAGAAGCAAACAGAGGATTTGCAAGAAGACGAAGGAGAGAATTCATGTCGTTTCTGTACTCTTGTTCCTGTTCTCCAAGCCTAGGGCCTAGAAATCTTGTATCCGCAGGACACTATTACCCGTACAGCGAGATCTATGAGTTCTTCCAGAAAGATCAGGCCAAGGCGGAGGCCTTTTGCAGGATGCGACGTGACCAACCGAAGGGGCTTCTTGTGTGCATAAAAAACCGATTTGGTGAAGAACCCCAACACCTTAATTCTTTAAAAACCCTAAACGGCCCTAAACCTTAAACCCTTATCACATAGCTATATTATGTGGTTGGGCGGAGAAGGTGTATACGTTGTATATAGGTAGGTGGGTAGGTATATATAGGTAGAAAGGTATAGGTAGGGAGGTAAGTATGTATATATAGAAGTAGTAGGTAGGTATATAGGTGTATAGGTCTAGGTTTAGGTCTAGCTAGGTTTAGGTATAGGTATATGTATATAGGTATAGGTATAGGTCTGCAGGTATAATGGATATAGGTATAGGTATAGGAATATATAGGTATATATAGGTATTTAGGTACCTATAGGTATATAAGTATGATAGGTATATAGGTATATATGGGTGGGTAGGTTTAGTTTTGGGAATGGGCTTTCGTGGAATCCATTCTATATGCCGAGGACATCTACGTGCCGCAACAACCCGAACGTGGAGACTTTTCTCTACTACCAGCGAGAGCGTCGCTGTCTGACCACCCGAAGCCTCGAAACATGGCTACTAACCCTAAACCCTAAACCCTAAACATAGACTGCCACGATGTAGTACAGTGAGGTTTCATATTTCTAGGAGCGCACATGCAAAATTCACATCAGGACGAGATATCGGTGGCTTTGGGCGCCGATCCTGTGGTGGCCTGTGAACTCTTGGAGTCGTACAAGGGCAACGATCCGAATACGACTGCTGTGCATCATGTGCCACCCACGAGATCCAACTCCACCCACAGCTTGGAGTTGGGCCCTCCTGGCTCTACACCTCCGAATCCTAAAAACCCAGAGGAACCACTTCCAAAAAAGAAAGCCCGCCAAGCCAAACCACAGGCCTGCTTAAGAGTGTGCAATCATATTGAACCCACTGCATGTGTATCGCACCTTGTAGCCTATCCAACATGTACACCGGTCACCAATCTGTGGCAGGGCTCGGAGATGGAGGTCGTGCTGCTCGAGGGCAGCGATGTGCCAGCTTTCATCAGTGCCTGGGTCAGTGCATGCACAGGGGCCGAAGGAAAGGCCACTACCACGTGTGCCGAGCTACGTCGCTGCAAAAGTTTTGTGCTGTCTTAGGCCGGTTCCTGGAACAATTCTATGTGTGCTTTGCTTTAAGGCTGGAGGCCCTTGAAAGCCAGGGTGCACTGATTAAGTTGATCGTGGACGCAAAGAATGGTTTGGGTGAGAAGCGGAAAGCTTTGCAATTCCTGGGGCCCAACCCCAAAGCGACCGACGTGCAGACAATCCTGTCCCAGGCAGAACATCACATTCCTGACCTAGATATGCCCCTGAACCCCAAATCCTAATACTACTAGCTGCACCAGGCAGCTCCCTTTGTCGTGGCCTACAAGAAGCACACCAAGGTTGCGAACAATCTGCAACTCTCCTGCAGCACGGATTGTGAAGTTCCCACCCCAAACACCCTAAAACCTCGAGCCCGTAAAGAAATCTACAAACACCGGAAACCTCAAGGGTTCGAAAATCCACGTATGGGGGCTAATGGGATCTCCAGTGTATGGGATATCCAGGTTTGATGATGCTACGTACACCTAAGGGCCATCTCTACAAAGGATTCAACCGGTTAAGGCGCATTCAGTGGGTCTGGGCCCCAAAGCCTTTATATAGAGCCCCAAACCGAACCTGTATCCCTTTATATCCCGAAAAGCGAACCAATATCCCTTAATCTACCCCTCCCCCTATATCCAACGATATATATCCCTTTATACCCTTCACCCTAAACCAAACCAAACCCCCAAATCGAGCCTGCACCCTTCCACCGTGTACCCTTAACTGCGAAATCTAAATAGAAGCTCTGAAACCCAAAAATACAAGACTTAGGCCGGGCCAAACGGTTGGGTCGACTGTATATAATATACAATATCCAGGGTTGTTTATTTCATGCGATTTCTATGATACGATGAATAATCAAACACCCCTAAGCTCACAATCCGAAGCGCCCAGGATCAGCGGCCAAAAAAAGGAAGCCCAGCCGAAGAAGAAGGCGAAGCCAGCGGTGAAAGCGCCGGCCGAGAGCTAGACCCGAAGCTTTTGGCCATGTTTTGGTTTTGGGAACCGCCACACCCCATAGAGTCTTCGAGCTACGTGTGATAAATTATCTGACACTTAGGGCCACTCTCCGTATAGCTGGGGCCTCCTGTAGATTCTAGTTGTAATTGAAAGTACGAAGGCCGGGGGTGGGGCTGTGGGCCTCCAGCTATGTTCGGGCTCGTTGGCAAAGCCGTGGGCTGTAGATCAACATAGCACCGAGGATTTGGGGGAAGCTTCTTTAAAGCTAGAGCTAGCTGCAACACGAAGCCCTTCGCCTACTCTCGACAAAACGCTTCAAAGCTTCAGTTTGCTCGAGTTCTGTGCACGGCCTGCTGTTCTGCATGTCTTGTGATCATCTAAATTCAATCTTGCTGTTGCATCAGCTGTACGGGCCAAATACCAAAGCCGAGAGTCTTTCTTAGCCGCAAGAAATGAAGACTTTCAATTCCGATATGCCCCAAGTTCTAGACCTAGCAGCTTGATGCCCAAATTAATTCCAGCTCTAAGTTCCTAACCTATCACCTCTAGACCCGAGCTCCTGAAGCCCAAGTCTTGAACCGTAAACCCTACACCCTAAACCCTAAGCCCAAAACTCCCTAAACCCTAAGCCCTAAACCCTAAGCCCAGTCAACTTTGTGAAGCCCAACAAATACACCAAAGAAGGACTACCCATGTAGCAGCGCCGATGCTCTGCTATAGGATGTACGATGTTGAAATATGCTATACGGCTGGCTAAGAAGTCAGAAGCTTCTGGAGAGCAACCTACAAGGCCCAAAGCGAGATCGACTGCCTTCTCGTTTAGAGAGTCACCTTTGACTCGGGCTCTTTCGAAGAATGTTGGTAAAGGCCAGGCAGCCCACGACATGCAAAGGGTTGCTGAAGCAGCTGTATGTGAGTCGGGGGAAAAGAATGTTACACTGAGTCGCTCGGTTCATTTTGCGAATACAGGTCGTCGATTTTGTTGGTGATTCGGGGAACAATAGGCGACATTATCGGTGCATGTGGAACGATACATATTCCAAGGTACAGCCTGGTTGTCTGGTCTGGGAAACTCGGGGAAACGACCCGATCATATCGAAGAATCTTTGCATCGGGCTGCGGTGTCCGCCAAGGATGTGCCTCATCTGCAGTATAAGATGGTTGTTCCAAGTAGAGCGATATATTCCATTATCTAGAATCTGAGGCGACTTTGAAGGTTTCGCCGGCGACTGTATCCATTCTGCTGAAGGATGCCGTGATGGAGAAAGTACGTGCCCGAAAGCGTAATGCTACTGCTAAGAGAAGAAGTATTCTGAGATTGGCTTCAAATATGAGGTTACAAAAAAACCCCACCAAAAAAAGTGTGCTTGCTGCACCCCCGCCAAGTCGATTTCAGATGTGGCCTGTCCTTTTGCCGTATGATATCTGCAAATCCATACATGCTGCCGGCTTGGAAAAGGAGTTGTGGCTAGGCTCAAACATACGAGTTGTTGAAGTGTTTTAGATTTCGAAAATCATCAGCTAGGGCTTATTAATCGGACCTGAGGCTCAGTGGGCCCATCGACTCGGTGGCCTTCTGGAAGCAGGCCGCTTTGGAAGATTGGGGTGCGTTCCCTGCCTCAACATACATTATTTTGTTCTTGTTCTCTGCTAAACTTTGGGAACTTGAAATTGTTGGTTTGAGTTTGAATCTAGGCAACACCCAGTACAACAATGGGACGACGCCAGCAAATCGAAAGCATACGCGATAACAATACATGGCGACGAGGGTCAGGCGAAGCGCACACGCAACGTCCTCGTGATCAATTGGTCACCTTTGGGAAATCACGGAATCCCTTTCGTCACGAAGTTTCCATTCGTCGTCTCATGCCGTACACAGAATGCTCTTATGTTTCTATGTGTATTTCCTTTTTGTTGCTTTCAGTTTGTTTGTTGAAATATTCAAAACAAATCCGAATCTTGAAGTTTGAAGCACTTGCTGAAACCACCAATCCTGCAATCAGGTAATGAAGAGCGATATGATGCATTTGAATGCAGACGGCGACAACATATCTCTGGAGCATCTACAAGACACTCTTGTTCAATCTTTAAATGTTTGCGCCGACAGAAACAATGGCCTCGGCTTTACAATCCATGTCGTCTCGGGAAAAGGCGACTGGAAGTGGAGAAAGGAGTGGTTGAAACAAACCAGGTATTATGGAAATGCTGCTGGAAAAGACGGCCTGTGTCAGAGGTGCTTGGCTTCGAAGAATACCTGGTTAGACCCAGTTCATGAGGGGTTCAACAATGCCGCCGACCTAGCTGCTGCACGCCCTACTGCTGTAGGTGACATCCACTTGAAAAACCTTTTGGGGTGGCAACCTGAGATGGAAATTCCTGACCTGCTGCACTGCTGCTGGTTGGGCAGTGCCCGTGACTTTAACGGGAGCTTGTGTATGATGGTGGCCTCGAAATTTCTTCCTGGTGCTACGTTTGACGAAAGGCTTGCCACACTTCGAAGCGACATGCAGCTTTGGTGCCAAGACAACGGCATTAGATCTTCAACCATCGAGGAAATCAGAATCCTGACGAAGTACTTAAGAAGATGTATTTTCGCATGTTTGTATGTTGTCGGCACTGAGTCGGCACACCTGTCCTATATTTACCGGCTAAGGCTTGTCGAGAATGGGTGTGGACGCCGTCTCGCTGGACTATCCAAATGGCCCAGCCAAGGCTTACGAGAACAAAGTCCTGAGCCGTGTGTTGCACACAGAGATTTTTTTGTTGTTGCTGCCTAATATTAAAGTGCTGTATATGTCTAACCGGTGGATAGATTCGATGTTTGTAAGGATCACGTACTTTGCAGATCGTTTGCGGGCAGTTGGGCAGATTTCGGCAACATTCGTTTTAACACTTCTGTTAACATTTCAAACCGACAGCCCTGAGACCTTAATGCTATCAAGCATATAACGTACCACCATCCGAAACCCTATATGGCCATTTACTAGATAGTCTAGGTTTCTAGATGTCAAACATCCCAGGACCTTCCCGGTATGGAGATGGAGTACACGTGTGCGTGGGCTTTGCACAAAATGTCGGCTGTATGCGACAAATCTGATCTCTGGTTTTCGGAGTCCGAGCGGAAAGCTTTCGGGGAGATGCTAGGTCGCCGAACCAACATTTTTGTTCGATCTTTTATAAGTAATGTTATAGGTTCTGGGCCGAAGCCAAAATGATGTAGAAGCATATCTAAGACTTATCAAAACCCGTAAAGCCCGAAGCCCAGAGCTCTGTCGTCCAGTCCTTTTTGCTTGTGTAGCACATATATGAGTTAATAGAAAAGTTGTTTAGGATTGGGGGCCTAAGCGGTGTTAGTTTGGGTTTAGGGCTTCGGGCTTATACTGGGGTTTGGGGGTTGGTGTACGTATGTATGTATGTATAATATGCTTTCGAGGATAGGGAACCCGAAACCGATAAAAACTAAGATAAATTCAAACGAGGAGTGGGCGATTATTCGTCCAGACTTACGTCGCTCTGGCGGCGCAAGCCCTGGAGGCGTGCAAACCTCTGTTTCTGGGTCTGAATTCAGCTTGGGCTTTCAAAGATTCCATGTTATAAATGCATCTTGTTCGAAATCAGATATGCTAGCTTCTTGTGTACGGGCCATCGATAATATCAGCTGAGGTTTAAAATTCGTCCGAAGCTGCACCAGCTCCATTGTGGCCTCATTTGCAGATCTGATACATCGTATTGGAATCCGAGAAATTCGGCATGTTTTACAGAGGAAGACTACATAGGTCATTTTACACGAATGATCAAAGGTAGCCTTCACACGTCTAGCGTGGGCAAGCGAGCCTTACAGCGTTGGCTGCTGCACTTCAACTCCTACCGTGCGGGCCTAGCGGAGACGTGAAAAGACGCTTATCGATCGCAGCCCACCCGTACCGAAGCCCCAACCCTCAACTTGAATTCAACCCTCGGGCCGAGGTTTCGAAGTCGAAGCAATTCCCAGGTCTCTCAACAGCTTCCCAGGTGCCCCTTAAAAAATAGAACCTTAAGGACTTTAAACCCAAAACTCTTAAGATCCAGGCCTCAACGTACAGGCTTTAGCAGAACCGCCGAATTAATCACCCAGCCGAACGGGGATTCAAGGGTTTAGGGTTTTCGCAGGAAGGTCTACAGATTCAGGGTTTCCGCTTGAGGATTTACCTTCGGGTTTATGGGCTCACGGGTTACACGGTTTAGGTGTGAGAGATGTGTTGGGTTGAGTTGTTTGTGCAGGGTTTTACAAGTAGTGGAAGCAACGAAAACAAAGCCCTGAACCCTAATTGAAACCCTAAACCCGAACTCCAAGCGAAGCAACGAAAACAAAGCCCTGAACCCTAATTTAAACCCTAAACCCGAACTCCAAGCGAAGCAACGAAAGCAAAACCCTGAACCCTAATGTAAACCCTAAACCCGAACTCCAAGCGAAGCAACGAAAACAAAGCCCTGAACCCTAATTTAAACCCGAACTCCGGGCATTCAGGTCAGGAGCCACCTTTGTTTATGCAAGGTATCCCTGTATAATTTAAAGAATATCACCCAGATTTGGATAGTAGCGCCGGTACGAAGATGACCACGTGTCGACAATGATTCGCCATCAGCATCATTACGATGGAGGTGTTGTGATGATCATCCCTCATCACCATCATGGCGATCGAGTATGTGTGTGTGTGCATAAGTGTGTGAGCGTTTGCGTCCGTCCGTTTGTCCTTCAGCGTACGTACTAGTGTGCATTAACCGTGCGTGCTCGAATGTGGGTGTATACGTATGTTTGTAGATAGACATATATATGTATATCATATATATATATGTACATAATATGTACATACATACACAAATGTTTTTTGATCCTCATGATGTTCGCTCTGATTCTCACGATGATCGCTCTGATCCTCATGATGCTCGCTCTGATTCTCATGGCAGCTCGCCCTGATTCTCATGTTGCTCGTGACTTTCTGACTTCATTACGACCATCTTGTCACAATGCAAGCACTCTTTCTGGCAGCTTGGGCATGGCTGCTGGTGATTCTGCACGCCCGATCAGGGCCCAAAGAGGCCAAGTACAAAACAAGGGGCCGCGCAATTCCAAGTACAAATAAAAACAGTACTCAGTACAAAAAACATGAAAGGACAGGTGTCCAGGAAAGGGCTACGGGTGACACACAACACTATCAACACTGAACAGACAAAACAAGGCCTCTACTTTCCTACACGCCTCCCGAGGGCGGCATGAACAATCAGAT
>CAJNJA010010338.1:0-12040 GCA_905231915.1 Symbiodinium necroappetens
TATCTAGATCTATATCTATATATAGATATAGATATAGATATAGATATACGTACATATATATATATATATTATTATATATTTTACATATACTTTCATACCAGTAGTATATATGGGCCCTTTTGGCTTCAGGAGGCTATCAGATCAGGGGTAGAGGCTGCTCACGCATTCAGTTTCTATGAGGGTCTTGCAAGGGCCTCAGCGTTGTATGGCCTTTTCGGGATTGAAGATTTAGGGGTTTAGGGTTTAGGGTTGAGACTTAAGCCACTAGGGTGCGAAACTGAGCTTCGTAGCCTGGGTGGACTCCCATGATGAAAACGAGGGTGGGTGCACCCTACTATATTAAGCCCACGGCAGGATCCTGGTTGATGATCGCCATCCTGGCCGTTTTGAACTGCTACGCTTTCCTCCCTCAGACGTTGCTCAAAGTCTCCTTCCTGCCTTTTGGCATTCGTAGTAGCTGAGTGGGTTTGGGGTTTTTTTACAATATTACCCCCTGTCGAATTGAAAGCTTACACCCTTTTCGGGCTTGTGGACTCAGCGACTTAGCATTGGGATGCCAGTTGAAAGAAGTCCACGGCTTGCGACAGTTCGGGTTCAGGGGCAGTTTTGATTATCTTTCTTGGAGTCTACAACGGTTCCGTGAGGGGGTCGATAGCGGTGTTGGGGTTTCTGGTTCGAGTGTTTCGATAGGTTCCTAGAGTCCTTATAAGCAGCAGGGATCCAGGGTTGACGGGTTCAGGGACCTTTCATAGCAGCGCTGTAGCCTCTGCAAGCCTAGACGCGTTGTTAAACCCTAGAGGACCTAAACCCTAAACCCTAAACCCCCCAAAGTAGGTAAAATCATGGCCCAAGCCCCTTAAAAGGCTATTATTTAATGTACTTTAGGGGTCCAGGTAAACCCTAAACCAAGGGTCTAGTACACTGCATGTGGGTATCGGGGTGCAGGGTTCAGGGGCTCGGAGTTCCGAGCTCTCCAGGGTTTCGGGTGTGGGACTCCGAGTTGGTGGTTTAGGGCTTAGTATCTTTCTTATAGTTTTTACAAAATTTTGCGGTGGTTTAGAGTTTAGGGTTTAGTATCGTTCTTATATTATAGTCTTTACAAAGTTTTGCAGCAGCAGTGTTCCCACAATCGTCAGCTGCACGTCCTCCCTGCCCCAACGCCCACTGAGGGGTTTAGGGCTTTTCAATCCGTGCTGACAGGGGATAGGATTGGAGGAGAAAGTGTAGTAGGACTTTCTCAGAACCGTTTCAGTTGGAAACGATTTCCGTCTTGAGTATGCTGGGTCGAAGCCTCAATCCTGAAATTTCGCGTTCAGGCACCTAAAACCTAAAACCCTGAGAGGTGTACCGGGAGCCAAACCCATGTGAACAGATTCGAGTCTTCTCACATGTTCTTTTAATGATGGTTTTCTGGGGGCAAGGATTGGGTGTACGCCGATGTTGGAAGCCCCAGGACCAACAAAGAAAAATAAGGAGCGGGGCAGGAACTGAGGCATGGAGAGTAAGAGTGAGACAGACATAGACCACCATCAGAAGTGGGCAGCCTGAGGAACCTTTGGTTTATCTTCTTCGTGACCGCTTGTGCACTTTTCGCCATGCCCTTCAACCTGCCTGTGTTTCGCATTTTCGATGCTCTCGTCATTGCCCTTCTCTTGCGGATTCCAACCTCACTGTTGGCGACTCGAACCCGGTGGGCTCCTGAACCGCAATCAGCGGAGAGGTGTTTGGGGCTTACGAGCTGCGACAGTGTCAACATGATGCAAGTGTTCCCAGAGAGCCCAATATCCCTTAATTAAGGAATATACCTTAACTCATAATATTACGGCCCTATAATGTAAGGTATATTCCTTAATTAAGGGCTATTGGTCTCTTTGGGTTCAGGGTGTCTGGCATGAGTGCCAGGGGGGTCGAAGGTTCGTCCCTGCTTGGACGCACGTTCTGGGTAGAGGGAGCTTCCGAGGTAAGCCCGCTGCAAAAGGGCTCAGAGGTTAGAATCTGCTCCTTATGCCCATAAAGGCAGACGCATGGGCAAAGCGTAAAGGGGTAGTTTTCTAAATTCGGGTCCGTATGATAAGGGTGCCGTACTATATTGGGGACTTAAAAGAGGACCCTAATTTAGAGAACTACCCAAAAGCAGGACAGCATGTATGTTGTTGCGTATTCAGAGGCTTGTGCCGAAGGTTTGATTCGAGGTCTTAGCAGACTCTGGCCTCGCCTAGCTCAATCTCGGCGGCCGCCGTGACAGCATACACTATTATCGGGGATGCATGAGAATTGGGAACGGATGTGTGTGTGTGTGTGTTTTTTTCGGTGAGCTGTTTTGTATAAGCTATTGCTACTTATTCAGGCTTCTGCATAGCTTCTTCTGAGATGTAGGAGCATTTCGGCAGTATTTCGTCACGACTGGAGCATACCATGCGTAGCGCGGTGAGAACCATGCGGCAATCCAATTCCCAGCGCTTACAGCAGCACCCAGCAGGGTCATGCAGAAGCAATGAGCAGCGTCGTCAAGCATGGCGTAAGGCGTAAAGGCGCTTCTGAGCTCCTAAACCCTATAAACCCTACACCCTAAACCCTAAACCCTAATTCTTCTATTCCTAAATTCACCCCCATTCCCGTCCAGAAAGAGCTCCCATCAACTCGTTTCTCTCCCGTTGCCAAGTCCAAGCTTGCCTTCGGGCGTACGACCCATACCTCCCAAGCTATAGGACTTAGTGTAGGACGTGCCACAGGTTGCCTTGGGCAACCTCACGCTGTCGTTGCTGATGCTAGGCTTTTGATTAGTTCTCTGCCTGCTGCAAGAGGCAAGAGCAAGCCCAAAAACCCTTAATAAACCCGATTAGTCCTCGGCCCTATATAGGCCCTATCATAACCCTACGCCGCACTAACCCTAAACCCTAATTGATTTGGGAGTCCGAATTGGGTGCATGTACCCTTTTGGATTAGGGGTGAAGGCTTTGGGTCTGGGTTGGGGCCTCCAAGCACCCTAAACTCCAGTGCAGTAAACCCCACACCGTGAGTCTCCACTCTGGTTATGTAGTGCTTGTGGAGACGCGCTGGTTTTCCGGGTGCGCATTCAGAGATTCTATCGCTTGGCTACACCTAGCCCTAGTACCCTGAGGCCCTGCACACCACATGCCGGAAGTGCCAAGCTTGGTGAGGTCTGATGCGGCAAGGAACAATGAACCCCAAGAGGAATTGGGAGGGTTTGATGTGTTTGGTGTGTTGGGCCTAAGTTTTCGGGGTTGGGCAGGCTGGCGCTTTTCAGAGTCATACCTATCTACAACTGTCACCAGCTGGCAGAGGAGCGTTTAGGCTCTATATAGGGCTTGAGTTTTTTGGGGGTTTTGGGACTTCGGAGTTTGGGGGTGGTGGCCGTTTTCGATCCCATCAGATCTGAGAGATTACATTTTTTGGCAAGCAATGTCTCTGGCAATTCCCTGTTCAGATTTAGTGTCTAGGGGCATGTTAAAGCCATCTAAACCCCAACCCCCGAAAGCCATTGACCCGCGGCTCCGGGATGTCAACCGCACTCTGCAGTTAGTAAAGCGCCCGCCAAAGTACACCCTAAACCCAGGATCGTCTGGCGTATGTGGTCTAGCGCCGCAATGCTTCAAGCAGGAAGTAAGCTGCCTCTGCTCCATGGACTCAGACAGAAAAGGTTCTTGCCGAGAGCAGGTTTTGGAGGTTCGGGATTTAAGGACTTCAGGAATCTTCCTCCATTTCCGTCTCCCTGCATACGTTGATCTGTGCGATGCCAATAATCCTATGACTCTCCGGATGTTGCTTTTTTTGATCACGGTTTGACAAGAACTGTAGCAAGTCCTTGCTGACTTGGTGGCTGTTGGGCCGTGTCCCATAGTATGTATGCACGGAGGCCCTCGACTGAGCAAAACGGCTGCAGGGTTTAGGGCTTACCTTAACCCCAAATAACCTACCTGTCTAAGGATAAAGAAATCATAATAAGGAGCCCTAAAAAGGTAGGTCCTTTAGGGTTTAGGGTTTTTGCTACAACTCGGGCGCTTAGGCTTCTCGCGGCGATGCTGGAATGCGCTATTTCCGCCCTCGCTGTGGTCTTTTCTATGGTGATGAGTACCTCCGCGGCCGAGAAACTGTAGCTTAAAGTTCAAAGCCGATGAGTTTTGGGGCTTAGGGTTCAGGGTTTAGGGTTTAGGGGTTTAGGGGTTTGGGGTTTAGGGTTTGTGGTTTAGTGGTTTAGGGTTTGGGGTTCGCTCATGCAGAAACCAGCAATCAGGACATTTTCGTTTAGCATGGCGTGAATAAGTACGATGTACTGTGGACCCTGGATAGCCCACTGGAGCGATCTCTTTATACTCGTGGCCAGTCGAGCACTCTTAAGATCAGCAATGAATACTCCTCAATTTGTAAAGGAGCGTCTGCACGTAGGACAAAGAATTAAGAATGTGTTGAGGCTTAGCTTGAAAGGTCCGCAAGAAACCGAAACTGCTGTACAAACTAGACTTGAGCCTTGAGTCACTGCGGCTGAGGACCTCGCTAAGGGAAGAACTTTCCACCTCCTTCTTGAGCAGTATTCCACACTAATGTGTGTCTGATATTCGCAGCTACGAGAAATTAGAGATCGGAAGCATTACTCAAAGCTTTATATATCCCTAAACCCTAGACCCCTATACTTCTGAATCCCTTCGAGTCCTTATTATCTGATCAACGTATAGTCAAACCCCAAAACCCTATTCTAATTATTACGTGCGCTGTGTTCTGCAGGAGGGATGAATGCATTGCATGAACCCGTCCACCCTAGCAGCGAACCCGGAATCCCAAATTCTAAAAGATAATGCTTCGATACGTATCCTGCTTAACTAGAGGATCATGAACTCGAAGACAAAAGTTACTTGCTAGCACATTTATCCGTGAGGTATACGCCCAACTCAACGGAATTCCGCACAGGTGAGATCATGCGGCAGAGAGCAGCCCTACGATGCGAAAACAAAAAGACTCCCGTCCCTGCGGTTTCGGATGTAGGGGGCAGGGCGAGCGCGGCAGAGAGCAGCAGTTTAGATTCTCAGGGATGGGAGGCCTTCCGATGCTTTTCTAGGCATCTTAAGCTTCAGGTTGAAGGATGCCTGGAACCGTACCCTGAGGCTCTGAGGAGTCATATTTTGAGGCTTTTGGGCCCAAAGACCATACTATATAAGGCTTGTGGGCTATTTTTGAGCCTTAGGGTTAGGGTTTAGGCTTCAGGCTTTGGGGTTTATACTGCGGAGTGCCATCTCCTTTCCAAAAAAAGGCGTGGGTTAGGGACCCACTACCTCTCCACTTTGGCCGGCTGTCATTTTGGGGAGATGTTTGGGCATACAGAAAAAGGCTGGCCACCTCCATCATCGTGTTGATGTATTCAGGCCCCATCACGGGCCGATACCGATGCTTTGTGTTCTGGGACCAGGATATGAGAGCAGTGATGCCAGGGCTCCGAAGCAGCTTTAGGTAAGTGGTTCTGGTGCGGCTTAGAATTTAGGTTGTAGCGTCCGACAAATGTCGAAAAAGTCTTACGAGGTCTTCATGATCTCCGAACCTTCCAGTTGGCCTTGATGCTGAAAGCGCAGTCATTTAAAAATTACACGTTAAACCATAAGCTGCGAACTTGAATTGGCCGTGCGTTCCAATTCACATCAGTTCTTCGCTCGGGGTGTGTCCCCTTGTTTTGTCATTTGTGTATCCGCGCATGATAATGCGGACCCTGACCGTGCTTATGACAAATCGACACATGCATAGTGACGTCTCCTGGACTGTTCGTTGAACACTGGAAGAGCTATTGTAGCGGCACTCCCACCCGACATGCCACTTGCCCAACGCCCACGCGGAGGCCGGTGTGGCGTTATCATGCAGGGCTGTAAGTTATCACGTCTGAACTTGAAAATCCTGAATCAGCCATCCCAGCTGTTATACCTTAAATACCTTGTATCCGTATCAACCAGCTTCCATGAGCCTTGACTTGCCCGATGAACCGTCTTAATCCTCTAGCGCCCCTACGGAAACCTGAGTCCCAACTCCTACTGCACATGTTTGAACCGTACCGTGCACAGACTGCAGATTAGCGGCTTAGCCGAGGATATCCTATGACAACTCAGCCATCAGCGCGCTCCTGCGCCTCATGAGCGACGCAGTGATCGAGTTGGATCAGGCCCCGTCGGTCTTGTTCAAAGTTGAGAAGGTCACGTGGCATCCTGTAGCAAACCTGGCCCCCTGCAGAGCCACAAACCCGTAACCATGCGCTTGAAAAAGACCACTTGGAGGTTCATGGGTAGTTACAAGTAGGGTTATAAGTTAGGGTAGCTGTAATTATAGCCCATATTCGGTGGCTTATAACCCCACTTATAACTACCCATGAACCTCCAAGCAGGTCTTCAGACAGAAGCTCAAAACTGATGTAGATCCCCAGGAAAAAAAGCAAGCTGCCCCACCTTAACCGTAGAAAGCCCACCTGGTTAACGGCTTATGTAAAATATACAAATCAAACCCAATAAGGAGCCCCCCCAACAAGCGCGGTTCGCTTTAGGCTCGCGCGGGGAAACCCTGGAGAACCCAGTCTAGGGCATTTTTCAGATGTGTAGTTGCCGTTATTTAGGAGCCTTATAGAAGGTCTATATACCTTATAGAAGCCTTATAGATAGGGCCTATATACCCTAAACCCGAAACCTTAAACACTCAACCCTAAAAACCCCTAAACCCTAAAAGCCCTATAAACCCTTTCTTTCTCTCCTAAACTACCACCTGTACTTTATTTGAACCCAGGACTTGAGACTGACCCGGCACTCGGCTGAGCTCAGCGCCATGCTCATGCGACTGGGGCTATGCTGCCGGGGTTTAGGGGTTAGGGGTTTAGGGTTTAGGGGTTTACGAGTTGGGGGGGTTCAGGGCTTTAGGGGTGTAGGGGTTTAGGGACCTGCGGTTGGGGTTGGGAGGTGAGGCTGTAGGGTTTCCTTCATCTAAGACGATACCGGGAAGTATTCGAGCTGCCTTGCCTTTTTCTTATGGCCAGGCCTCGGAATCTGGGTATCGAATGTTTCGAATTGCTTAGACCGACATGCCTCCGACGTTTGTGGACGCGTCCTTCTTTAGCATGTATTTCTCCTGGAAGGGGCCAGAGCTTCTGTGCAGGGTGGCGTGGGTGTTGCAATTCCTGCAAGTTCAATTCCCAGATTCTACAACTTCGCACGTCGGATTTGTAAAAGCCCATTGCTTCTCAAACCGGAATCAGACCACTAATTGAATTATAAAACCCCAAACCTTCAACCACTCGCCTAAAACATCGAAACTAAAACAAGCACTTAGCCACCCAAATCCAAGAAAAAACTGTAAACCCCAAGAGAAAGCTCCACAGCTCCGAGCGCAAAGCGAGCGGAAGACACTTGCTCCAAGAAGACCCCTTTGGAGCTTCACTGAAAGCCCTGATAAGGTTATTAGCCCTTAGGCTTTAGGGTTTAGCTTATAGTGAAACCTGTGAAATCGTAGAACCACCTCATGTTTAGGGTTCACCTTATGAAGACCCAGTTGGCCCCCCATCGAGCCTAGATCTAGGTTCAGTTGATTGCGGATCTTTATCTAGCCGTTGCCAACGCTACGTTCTTATAAGACCGTAGCAACTTGCAACTTTCGCGAACCCTTCAACAACCAGCAAACAACACACGACGCAAGACCCTATAAAACGCGGCCAGACCCAATGGTTAACAGTATAAAGGTCTAGAGCCAACCCTAAAAAAGAAATGCCCATTTTTCGTCCCAAGGAGAGATCGTCCTGGGGCTTCGATACAGGGCGTGGCTGCTGAACTTCAACAGTGCACAGCTGAAGGGTTGGGATTTAGATCCTGATTGCAAATTGAGGATTTCAGTTGCTTTTCGTTGGCTTTGGGTTGCTTATGAGCTGCAAGGTTTCCATGTGGTAATCCGGGGCCGGTGGGAGAGTGATGTGGGTACAGCTTCTCTGCGATTTCAGCATGAGAACATGGAACCCTTCGTGAAGACCCTAAATGTTAGGATCCTTAATGTAAGGACCCTTGCATAAGGTTGCCATCATTAAGCTGGCTGCCTTGAGTAGTACGGAACAATCGTGGGAACCCTTTAACAAAGGACCCCTAAATCCCTGAACCCACCCCCCCCAACCACATTAACAAATAAAAAAAACCAAATTAGTTAAATCAAGTCTAGACCAATGTGGGCAATAAACCCTCAGACGCTAAACCTCTAACCGCCTCGATCGCTGAACCCTAAACCTGAGTCTCGAGATGGAGCTCAGCGTAAGTTACCATAACAAGGAAGGCGTATTTTCCCTCACACACACACACGTATCTATCTATCTATCTATCTATCTATCTGTCTATCTATATACATATTTATTTATTTATTTATTCAAAGCAATGAGAATTATACATAGTCATACATGCTTGTATTTCTAGTTGTGTAGCTCAAAACAAGAGCTTTCTTAACAAGAGTCCCGTCAAAGCCATGCCAAAGACCGCAGAGACCCGCTTTTCAAACAAGTGCACCCAGCCAGCATGCTCTAGGGCCCTGGACATTGAGATGGGGCGACAAGCGATTACAAGCGATACCAGTTTCAGTATAGCTCTTCGAAGTCTTCCTACTCTTAATAATATTAACCTCTTCTGTTTCTATTAACTAATCATAACACAGTGTTACTTGTTACTGTGTTCATTGTTGATTGTTACTGCTTGTGGCATTATACCTTTACTGTGTTAGCCAGCACTTGTTCATAGCTGCTTGTGCTGCTTGTTGTTATTCAAGGTTGTTGGCCACCAGACCTTTGTATGTGTCTTCATTCTTTTTTATTCACCGTGTTGGCTGGCATTGTTTATTTTGGGTGTTGTTGATGCTTGTTTTGGTGATTACAGTGTTAAGTTTGACACCAATGGTTCTTACCTGTTATGAATTGTTGTTTGTGTTCTCTTCATTTATATGTATAGTTGCTGCACGTTGCTATTGATCAGTGTTTACTGGTGGCAGTAGTATCGGTTAGAGTTAATACCAACTATGTAGTCGTTCATCGAATTTTAAGGGGAGGGGGGCAGATACCCTATAGCAAACGCACAACCTTCAGCGAGTGTTATTGAGAGGTATCTTTTTTTGGTGTGTTATTTGTATCGAGGAATCTATCGAGGCTTATTGAGGCGAATCGTGATTTGCTATCGAGGCTTAAAAGGGTGCTCTGCGAGGCATAAAAATTCGAACGTGCCATCAGCCTATTGAGGCTTAAAGGGTGCCTATTGAGGATTCTTGGGCGCGTGGCATCAGCCTATTGAGGCTTTAAAGGGTGCCTATTGAGGCTTCGTGGGCGGTTCTATTCTAAACCCTAAACCCCTAAGCCCCTTGCCCCTATACCCAACAGGCTTCATTGATTCATGAGGGCTTACAGGGCCCCGGCTCGGGGGGTCTAGCGTTCGGCCGTTCAGCCAGCCGCCTTTGAGGGTTAGGACTTGGGGCTTAGGGTTCACAAGGTTTAGGGTTTGGGGTCTAGGGTTCTAAAGTTGAGGGTTTAGGGTTCAGGGCAAAGGGCCGACAATGAACCAGAAAGGGCTTAGGCTTCTTGTAGGGCCTATTGACGTTCTGGCTCACTGTCTGTACTGCAGCAGTGCCCACGCGAAGTCGCGTCATGCGAGCTTTGAATTTGACTGTCGACAAGCTTCACTTCCGCTCAGGGCACGCGGGTTGCTGACCTAGTGGCAGCAGACCTGTCTGCAGTTTGGCCAAGCACACACAGTGCCCGCCACAATGTCAATACAAGTGCGGCGGAAGAAGCATTTGCGTTTGTCAAACGCATTGCCGTTGCGGCTCGGCAGATGACGCCCAGGCGGGGGTTTCTGTTTGTCCTGCTGTTGCTGCATCAGCGGAATCTCTACTTGGAACGGCAATGCCATCAGCGAGACGTCCAAACCAACTCGAAGCGAGCAAGTTTCAGAACGCTCCTTCGAGGAAATGGCTGAAGGGCATTTATTTCGCCACGTCCCGGCTGCTTGACATCCTCTTCATCCAACTCAATGCACAAAGATTCTCTAAGAGATCATAGTACGGCACACTTTCGATTTCCAGATTTTCTTCAGCCGCACTCTCAGCAATTTAGTCTTCCAAGCCGCGCCTGTTTTTTCTGCCCTTGTCTTCATTCCCGGCCCCATCTGCAACCTCGAAAGGCTTGGCCTTGGACTTGGCTTTGGCCGCTTTGGGCTCTCCAGCTGCGCGACCGCGCTTCGGCTTCTGTCCATTCTCCGTTTCATCTGCTTCCTCGGCTTGCTGAGCCTTCGTCTTGGCTTTAGCCCTCTCATCAGAAAGCCCGGTCTGTGGCTTGGCCTTGCCCTTTGCTTCAGCCTTGACTTGTGCCATGGCTTTTGTCGTCGCAAGCTTGGACTTAACTGCCTGCTCCCCTTCCGAAGTCGCATCCTTAGCCTCCGGCACGGCCTCTGGTTCGGGTGTCGGAGCCCAGCCGGCTCTTGCCACTTATTCTCATTTGCATATACATTGCTGATATCTCATCTCCGCGTCTCTACTGCCTGGCTTTTAGGTTTTCCGACCTTGTAGCCGGTAGCCATAGCCAGCTAAAGCGCTTGGTAACGAAGGTGTGCCGGAGACGCGCTGTTAAAGATGCCATGGCTTCGATTGCTAGAAGCGTACCTGTGTCTTGGCCGTGCATGCTCCTAGCTGCCCCAGCTGACGCGATCTCCTTGGCTCGAATTGAGACAGAATGGTAAAATCACAAGGATCGAAGCATCAACCTTACCAACACATAACTCATCTACTCACATCCAGCATGCTGCCGTGGTACTGCACCATGAGCTCGAGAAGCACGACCACGAGAAGCACAAGCACAAGTGCTGAAAGTAGAATGACAGTAGAAGTAGTAGAAGTGTAAGTGCACGTAGATCTGTGGAAGACACTCGCAGCACATGCAGCAACAGCCGGCGCATGGAGGAACTTGGGGAAGCAGGAGCAGTAGTGGTGGCAATGGTAGTGGTAGAGTTAGTTGTCGTGGTAGCGGCAGTGGTACGGGTTGTGGTCATGGTAGTGATGACCGGTTGGGTAGTCCATCCGGTCAATCCGTCGTTCACTTAGCAGGTCAGTCCGCGCGACCAGTGGCTTTGTTTGGCCAGTCCGGTCGCCCAAATATTTCCGCAGCCACTCAATCCGTTCAGGCAGACTGCCCAGTCCCAGCAGTCCGGCAATCCGTTCAGTCCGGTCAGTTCAGGTCGGTCCGATCACCCGTTCAGGTCGGTCCGATCACCCGTTCAGGTCGGTCCGATCACCCGTTCAGGTCGGTCCGGTCACCCGGTTTCAGACCGAGAAGTTGACCAGGCCCGGTTGACCGGGTTCGGTCGGCCCGGTTCAGGTCGGTCCGATAACCCGTTCAGGTCGGTCCGATCACCCGTTCAGGTCGGTTCGTTCCATCCAGGTCAGTCCGGTCGCCCGGTCAGGTCAGTCCGATCGTTCGGTCTGGGCCTAACGGACTGAACGGACGATCGGGCCGACCGGGCGACCGGGGGAGGCCCGTTTACGGTCCGGTCAACACCACACTCGGGAACCCAAAACCCTAAACCGTACTTGGAAGTTCGTGGGTAGTTAGAGGTATGGTTATAAGCCCCCTAATATGGGTTATAACTGCAGTTACCCTACTTATAACCCCACTTACAACTGCCCCCAAAACCCTAAACCCCCAAAAACCCAATAGAACCCTTTGAAGGAACCCTGAAAGGAAGCCCATAAACTACCCATGAACCTCCCAGTATGTCTAAACCCTAAAGCCCCAAGACCCTAAAACCCTAAAGCCCCAAACACTAGAACCTCCAAGTAGCCGCCCTGCGGCCCGAAGGCTTTCTCAGACTTCATCCATTCCGCCGATGCGGCCCGGGCAGTCGAACACTTACTCGACCCAATCGGAGCGACTGGTCTGGTTTATAGGGTTTTAGGGTTTAGGGATTTAGGGGTAAGGGGTTTAGGGTTTTAGGGTTTAGGGATTTAGGGGTTAGGGGTTTAGGGTTTAGGGTTTTAGGGGGTAGGGTTT
>CAJNJA010010339.1:0-14251 GCA_905231915.1 Symbiodinium necroappetens
CGAACCCGCTTGCAGGGTTTAGGGTTAGGTTCATGCGTTGGCTCAGGATTTAAGCTTCCAGGATTTCGGACCAAGGCTGCTGGTGGGCTAAGAGGGTTTTCATGAAGCCTCCTTAAACCCTACCCTGAACCCTAAACCCTAAACTCCAAACCCTAAACTCCAAACCCTAAACCCTAAACTCCAAACCCTAAAGCCTAGCAAGTATGCCGAACCCCCAAGGTCCAAACACGGGGCAGCAAAGATGAACTTGAGGTCAACCTGCAGAAGCCGAGTCTACCAGGGGCACCCAGGCTTAACAGAGCTCAGCTTTGGGAAACATGTTGTTCCTGAATACAATTCCAGTGCGCTAAAATCCACCCAAACCCCTTTTCGAATCATTCACTAAATCCACCCAAACCCCTTTTCGAATTATTCACTGCACACTTAAAACAGACCTAAGCTAAACTCCAAATTCTCCGCGTGTCGGGTTGCCTCTTTCCGACCGAAGACGCTGAGGACTTTCATGCCATTCCTTGGAGGGGTGCTTTACTTCAGCCAGCCATGAGAGGTCAGGACCAAATATAGACCCTAAACCCTAAACCCCAAATATAGATCCGAAGTGGTAGGATCCTGATCCCCACAAAAATCCTTGACAACGTGCCCCTCCTCTGTCTGGGAGTTGGGGGGGGTACGCATCGGCTGTCGGGAGGTCGGGAAGTGCTCCCTTTTCAAGCTGAATCCCGACGCCCCCAAAATGGATACGAACCCTATAGAAGATCCCAAACCCAAAACCCTAAACCCCAATTCCGAGGCCCCCAATATAGATGCCACTTTTAAGAACTTTCTCTTTCAGGTGTGTCTGGGTGGGAAACATCTTCGCGCACTCCATTCGTTGCCAGGGTGCAGAGCGTAGCCCCATCGAACAAGCTGGTCGGCGCTGCTCCTGCTCTTACCCTAAGGCTAAAAATCGCCCAAAAGCCTTATATAACATCAAAAGCCTTAAAATATGAGTCCTTAGAGCCTTAGGGTTATATAAATATGAGTCCTTAGAGCCTATATAGTAGGAAGCTCGGGATTGGTGTTTGCGCGTTTTGTGCTGCAACACGTGTTGGATGGCTCAGGGCTTTTTGCGCTAAGTTGGGCTTTGCTGTGTCTTCTTTCAGAATGGGTTTTGGTGGAGTTTGCTTGCAGGCTCAAGTTGGTAAGACTTGAGTTGAGAAGGTTTCCCAGGGGTTTGTTAGACTTTTGATTTTGGTTCTGCCACACCTTTCGGAGTTTGATACGATTTGGGTGTACGGTTTAGGATTTACGCCGTGTGAGGATCAGGGTTTAAGTCTTCAAGGGAGTTCGAGGCAAACAGACGATTCCAGCGTAGTGCCACTTTGGGTAGAAGCATCTCAGGATCTTCTCGGGGGCTTTAGAAGAGCCACGGTGTAGGGTTTAGAGTTTAAGAGATTGATCGAGGGCCGTGTGGGCATTCTATCATCTGGTTTGCGCCCCTTCATCCGGAACGGCATCTGAAAAGACATAAGTTCGCGTGCAACAGCCGTGTGCTGTTTGTACGGATGAACCTCAGACAAGTAGACTGGGTGTTTGTCGAATTTCTTCATCGCTCTATGCATCGAAGTGAGACGGGGCTGCCTCCAAAGGGTTAGTCACAGAACTTGTGCCCAAGTCTCATCATTGGTACCGGGAAAATCCGGAATGAAAATGGGTGGAGAGGCCAAGGCATGCATGCCGCAGGCCGCAACGGGCCAGCTGGCCCGTGACTATAACTTCTCTTGTGCCGAGAATATAACTTGATTAAGGACTACTGTTCAACCGTAGAAATTCGAGGGCCTTGATATTATGAATATGGCTTTCAGTTTTTGTGACACTATAGCCATATTCAGATTGAGGAACCATAAGGAGTGAGTAGTAATATTGGTAACTATTCAGGCCTCTAGTCAAAAGCTCGACAACGAGTCTTCCCATTTCTTTACTAGTACTAGCTGTTAAGACTTGGAATGGCGTTTAGAGGGTACATTATGGTATATTACACCATAACTATATAGGCACTACAAAGGGATACTCTTACTACCCAGCCTTCCCACCCCTGTGTTGAGAGCTCTTGGAGTTCCAAAACTCGAAGCCCAGAAAACGGACATCTTAACTTCGACGCCCAGACCCCACATCCCAAGTTCAACCAAGCTCCAAAGACCGAAGCCCCAAAACCCTAAACGGGTTTTGGGTCTAGGGGTTTGGGGTTTAGGGTCACTAAAGGCCCAATTGCCGTAAAACCAAACCCCTCTCGGGCTTGCCTCTCCCGGCGACGTTTGATGCTGCTAATGTCTGCCAAGTGCTCCAGATGAGCCAGGACCACCTCAGTGCTGGAGATGTAGCGTTTTGACTAGGGTCCTGAGCCTTTCAATGGAAGATGTCCAAACCACCCTGAGCCGTCTGGAGTTCCAGGTTCCGGTGCTTTGGAGTTTTAAGGTGTGCTTCTGCAGGTGATTTTGAGGAAACCCTAAACCCTAAACCCCTAAACCCTGAAGCTGCACAAGAACCCGAAAACCGTGAAAGTGGGCATGTTCCGCCGAGGCCGCAGCGAAATGCCCGAAGTACTCAGCTACCTGAAAATCGGCTCCCAATGTAGGGTGCTGAGGAGCCGCGGTTTAGGGTTTAGGCCTTATAAGGGCTGAGGGTGACACAGAAATCGCTTTGAATGGGCGCTCTTCTCTTACTGAGACTGAGACTCGGGGTTTGAGGCACTAGGTTTTAAGGTTCCGGGCCTTGGGGCTTTGGGCTTCAAGCACCTTGGACTCTGGTCTACCTGTCCTTGAGAGGTCTGCACCACGAGCCTTACGTGGCTTTGAAGGCCTTGCTTTTTCGGCTTTTGGGGTGCTTCGATGCGCAGCCGTTGTTAAGGGCATCCAGTTAACTGCAAGTGTGTGCTACAAGGAGTCCTGATTTAGACGAACCCACACGATTTGCATGGATTCATGAGACTGTTTGGAATGTGTGGACATGTCTCTAATCCCTCAGCCTTAACACTGTCTCAGGCAGTGACACACGGGTCTGGACAGCGCACATGTCCTGCAGAGCAACAAGAGCGTACAACATCTTACCAGTCTCCGAAGCTCTCACATTTTGAACCCTTTTGGGTTTAGGAGTTTAGGGTTAAGGGTTTAGGATAGCTCTTAAACCCTTGTTAAGAAATGCTACCACACTTGTTAAACCCAAGCCCCAAGAACATGTACGGCCCCATTGTAACCCGAAAGAGCGACTGCTGCAATCACTGCTCCACCAAACCTAAACCCTAACCCTAAACCCTAAACCCTCCTAAGTCCAGAACCATCAAATCCTGTTGCAGCACGTTGGTCGGAACGGCTCTGCCCAACTACAACAGCAGCTTGACAAGCCCTATTATAGGGTTTAGGGTTTAGGGTATTCCAAGCAGCTTTTGCAAACATGCAGCATCTGTGGCATAGTCACGTTCACTGGAGTGCAGATTTAGATTGAAACGGAACAGCACCGCCACCGCCGCTGAGCAAGTAATCGCAGGGCTGTGGCGATATTGATGGTTGTCACGCTACTTTGCCCTCACAATTCTGCTTCCCAACAGAGTTTGAGTTGCACATGACAGCTTGAGAAAACACGAACTGCTGAACTGGAGCTACCCCTTCAAACCCTAGGTCCATTCGGCAACAGAGCTGTGTCTCTGTTCACCACTGTACGAACTCTGCCGCAGCTCGCATCGGCGTACCCCACTGACAAACACCGAGCTTGTTAGTTCTGGTTCTGAGCTCAAACCCAAACCCCTATATCCTTTCAGAAACACCTGGCTGACTCATTCCTAGACTTTTTCCTCTTTCACCTGGTCAACCTAGTGGTTGCTTTCCAATCTCTCTGATCATACTTTGCGAAGAGACTTCGTCGACCCTGATAGCTGCCTCTTTAGCAGACGCAAGCAAAGTTGCTCTTCCTAACAAAGGCCAATGGCCCGAAATGCTGTAAGCCGTACACACTACTTGGAGGCTCTCAAGAAGTCTACTTAAGATTCTTTCTTTAGCAGTTCCTGTCGTCATAAACCCCGACTTTGCAAAGTCGAAAGAGCATCCAAGCATAGCTCAACACCCTGGCATACAAAAGCTCTAGGTAGGGAGGCAGCTTGCTAGCAGCTGCTAGGTTGCTCCAATCCCAACATAGATGTAAAAATACATAACTGTATAATTTATTCAGCGGATATCACTAGTAACTGTTCACCCCCCAACAGGATACTCTTACCAGAAAGGAAAGTTCAGACCTCTGCAATATGGCGGCCTTGATACCTGGTATAGGGTCTTAATGGGGGTACATGTACTGAAGCTTTTCATCAGCCCTAAACCCTAAAGTCTATAAACCCTAAACCCTAAGCCCTAAAGCCTATAAGCCCTAAAGCCTATAAACCCTAAACCATAAAGCCTACCAACCTTGCAGAATCCTTCAAGGAGCTCTTAAAGGAGCCCGACCTTCGGATCCGAAAGAAGCCTAGGTTCCTGAGTGACCCCAAAAAATAAGGGTACCCTTAGGGTTTAGGGTTTAGGGTTTAGGGTCAGTTTGAACAAGGGAACCATACAACAAAAAGGGCAAAAGGGTACTACTCAGGAACCTAGAAGCTGTCCTCGTAGCTGCGTCAGGTCCAGCCGCTCCAGCGACTGCCAAGCGAAGGAACTTCGCGAACTTGATGAAGGTTTAGGGGTTTAGGGTTTTTTTAAGGGTTTTTAAGGGGTTTGGGCTGTAGGGGTTTTGCTGTTTAGGGTCGTAGGGTTTAAGATTGTGTGGTCCAGGTGGGGGTTCAAGGGTTTGGGACTTAGTCTTGGGTTGAAGGGTTGCAACTGGGTGTACCTTATGAGTACGTGCAACGCGTAGGCGCACCATAGCCCATACAGCACGTGACCGCTGTGCCCTGAAATTTCGAATGTGCCAGTCTGTACGGCGTCTCTGGACACACTAAAACCCCAGACCTAGGATGAAGACTTACCAAACACCTGAAACAGGCACCCCCCGGTTTCTTCAAGCACTACGCTGACAACCCCTACACCCTACACCCTAAACCCTAAGCTCTAAACCCCGATGAGGAACCGAGCAACCAAGGACGCTACCGCCATAGACAGAGGCCTTCCGCGCCGACTTCGCATCCACAGCACGGGACGCAGGCCTCAGTCTCAGGCTACTAGACTATTGCTACACGAGACTATACTATACAATATTTCACTACATTCGTCTATATGGTAGGATGCTTCTTTAGGTCCCCAATATAGTTCGGCACCCTTATATAAGGACCCCCAAAATGGGACCCTAATAGAGAGAACTACCCAGATGACAGTAGATGATACTCAAGGCTGATTTTGGTCTAACCCTAAACCGTTTAATGCTTATTGCAGAAGGCTCGAAGTATCAGGCCTGGAGTTTATGACTGAAACTGAGTGTTAAGGGGTTTGGGGTTTAGGTTTTAGGGGTTTTAGGAGTTTAAGGGTTTAGGGTTTGAGGGATCTAGGATTTTCTGATGGTATGGGGCCTTTCCCCACATGTAAGCCCGCCGAACCCGACGTGAAACATCGCTCTGGCCGCTTGAGCAGCACGCTGGGAAGTCTCAGCAATGCGTGCAGTGGAGCTCGGCACACCTGGCTGCCGTTGGTGCTTACTTAGCGTCTGATGAGCAGTCACAGGAGGTCACTGGAATCAGGATAAGACATGGAAGCGCAATCGCGAACGAAGAAATAATCACCAACATCGGCGACATCATCAGCATCATCATCATCCTCACCATTCTCATCCTCACTCACGCTCATGATCATCATCATCGTCATCCTCACGCTCATCAGCATCATCATCATCATCCTCACCATCACCATGAGCATCTACCACCATCATCATGATCTTAATCAGAGACACCATCACTGTCACCGGTATCCTCATCCTCATCCGTACTATCATCACCGTCATCGTCATCACAGCCGGCAGCATACTCATCCACAATGCCACTACTACCAACACCGTCACCTCGTCAGCATCATCACCCTGAGCGCCCATGATCATGACTTTCCTTCCAGATACGTATCAGCAAGTGTCCTTCAGACCATAGAGAAGACGTGCGTCGCGCGTCACCACAAAGGAAAGCTACCTGCAATCGTAAACCTGCAAAAGGAGCACAACAAGGAACTGCTCACGAAGCACACAGAAAACACCATGACTTTGCAGCCAACGTGTCTCTCTCCTGCCCCCGGTACTATGTTTCCCTTGTCAGGGTTAAGGGTTTAGGGCACGTGAATGTCTTACGATCAACTTTCCGTAGCCAAGGATCTCCCACGTTTGCAGAAGTAGCAAGCAGCCGAAGTGTTCTTGATCCGTATACACAGCCAAAGGGACCAAGATATTCAGCACATTAGCTATGTCATTCAGACGGTCTAACCTCTAAACTCGTCAGAAGTGCAACAAGCCAGGTTAACTACGCAATAGACCCAGCGTGCCTGCCGTAGCCAGAAGAAAAGGCATGAAAGTGCAAGTCTGAATAGGGAGGAGTGTTCCTTGTAGTCCGTCATAACTATTGTACTGCAACAATCGTCCAAGCCCTGATTGAATTATTAGGGCCGTTATATTGAACTTCCGAACACAACGAAACCAGCGCATGCCTTCGGCTGCAGGAGTCTGCAGGATTTGCTGGGCCTCCGACGGGATCGGAAATAAAGTTATGACAGGCCCAGATATGCCGATGCGCTTCAAGCAAACCTAGGTATGCGAGGCTTTTGGCATACAAAGGCATACTGCATACTTGTGTACACACAAGCACACGCACCCGCACCCGCACACGCGTCCGCACACCCGCACACCCGCACGCACGCACCCACCTCTACCTCTACCTCTACACACACACACAGACACACAGAGACAGAGACAGAGACGGACAGGACAGACAGACAGACAGACAGACAGACAGACAGACAGACAGACAGACAGACACACACACACACACAAACACACACACACACACACACAGACAGAGAGAGACACAGAGAGCACAAACCCGCGACCGAAGCCCCTACTGCATTTCCCGGCTCACATGAAGCAGGAATAATTGAGATGGTTTTTCGGTGTTTCTATACTGTAGTTGTGACTATTGTTTTGCGGGAAGCGATAGGAATCATCCTAGTACTTCTTCGGACCCCTTATATTTGCTTGGCAAGCTCGGGAGACTTCACACCCTGGAGCCCTTTAGCACAGTATATAACCTAAACGGATGACAAAACCTAATCTAGTCTTGCCTTTCCGGTAACGCTGGGCTGTGTAATATCAAGGTCAACCTCGGTTTTTCTGTAGGGGATCAGCGACGTGAAGCAACTACGATCTGCAGGCTCCTTTCACCCAGATAAACCCTAAACCATCCTTGTCCCCCAGTGTCTTCAACATCCCCTTTAATTTAAAGAGAATTAAACCCCAGAGCCCAGCCTGATTCTGCCGACCTGGGCGTTGGCTGAAGCCCACCTGAAGCGTCTCTCTGCTGCAACTCGGCTCTGGGTGTATCTGGGGCTGAGGGTCTGGAGATTTGGGCCTAGGGCTTGCGATGACAACATTAAGCTTTAAGGTCGATATGTTGGTGAACATGAATTTGACTGAGTGGGAGGCTTGCATAACGTGTAGAGCTTAGATTCTGGGAGCTTCTGTCTTAGGGGCTTCGTATGTTCTGTTGATCTACTGTGCGAAGCTTCGGATACACTCCGGAATCTCCACCCAAGAGCCTCGAAGTTGTAGTAAACCCCAATGGGCGTATATGTACACAAATATATATATATATAGATAGATATAGATATAGATATAGATATAGATATAGATATAGATATAGATATAGATATAGATATAGATATAGATATAGATATGTATGTATATATACATACACACACACAGAGACACACCGATATCTTCCTTTGCACTTGTGTGTGGCTATCTACCTATTACCTATCTCTCTCTCTCTCTCTCTCTCTCTCTCGCTCTCTCTTCATGTAGAACACGGCTGAATTTTCGTCTTAGAGCCGTCTATACATCCTCTTGTCTCTGCGTAGTGTGAAGTCAGGGCCTGCTTCTGGAAGAAGCCCCCAGGGTCGTCAAGGAGCGTCCCATCGTCGTCGATGGCCTCGCCATGACGGAGAAACGAGTTTCGGGGTCGAGGGGTTTAGGGTTTAGGGGTTTAGGGGTTTAGGGTTCAGGGGTCTTACGGATTTTTGTCCTCAGGATTTCAGGGTTCAGCGTCAGGGTCGAGGAGGCTTCCACGAATTCAAGATAGGAGCCGACGAGAAGGGTAGCGATTGGATGGAGTAGGGCTGCGGGGTTATGGGATACTTCGATGGAGCTCTGTACAACAAAAAAATGCGGCTCGAGGCTCGGTTTAGGGTTTAGGGTCTAGGGTAAGTTCCGTTTTGACGTTTGACCTTTCCGGCAACTTCCAATCTGTCGGTCTATGTGTCTGTCGCCGGGTGTATGTGTGTATGTCTGTGCGTGCACTGGGTCTTGGTCTATGTCATTAGGTCCAAACCCAGGACTAAGCAAATCACCTTGGAGCTCCTTGGAGCCTCCTCGCTGAGATCGGACATAACTTTTATGGGGGCCTTAATAATTAGAATTGGGTTCTGGGATGGGGATGGATGTGTATATATATATACACATATATATATATTATAAGATAAAACTATAATTATACATAAGGCCCCTACATTGGCTCAATAGGATTCTGTTAAACCGACGCCAACAATGCAGCTGACTTTTCACGCGCTTTGGACGGATCTTGTGAGATTCTGTTTCGGTAAAGCCTTAAACTACCCTATAACCCCCTAAACCCCAAACCCTAAACCCTGCGGTCCAGGGCCCCTTACACGAGATTCTCGAACACCTGAGACCCAGGCCAGGGCCGATCGCACCCAAAACGGTTTAGGGTTCAGGGGTTTAGGGTTTAGGGTTCAGGGTTTAGGGCAAGGTACAGGTAAACAGCATGACCTCATCCTTACTACACGTTCATGTTCTACCAAAGCCAGAAAACACCGTACAGCAACTGCACGTAATCGCCTTCCAGCCCAGGCAGGGTGGCGACCGAGCCTTTCGAGGTCACGGGTTGGGATTCTTTGAGGCCTAGCCTTTAGGGCGTGTAAAGATTGAGGGTTAGGGGGTTAGGGTTTAGGGGTTTAGGGCTTAGGGTTCAGGGTGTAGTGTTTTGGGTTTGTTAGAGTTTAGGGTTTAGGGGTTAGGGTTTAGGGGTTTAGGGCGTGTAAAGATTGAGGGTTTGGAGTTTGAGGGTTCAAGAGTTTCTGCAAGATACCATCGGATGCCCCAACGCGAGAACAACACAGGAGGTCCAAGGAAGATACAGCTTTTTCAGCGTTTAGGGTTCAGGGTTGGGGGGTTGAGGGTCCAAAACGAACTAAATTCCCACCTTCGCTGCCTGTGGCGTTGGTATCAACTCCACGCAACTGGTGGATCCACACTTAATACGGCGATGTAACGAAAAACGGTACGTGGCACCTGCTCAAACAGACTTCCGACTTCAACCGGTTAGGATGCGCATCTATCGCTGGGCAAGTATGAAGAGCTGGCACTGGCCCGGAATTATCCATGACTCCTATGCCGTACTGAGATTGCGAGGGCTTGAGAAGGTCTCCTTGACCGCATGCAGACAGGCAGTTACCTACTTCCCGAACCCAGGCCGAAGAAGGCAGGGCTGGATGGTGCGATTCGTGAATCGAGGGGTGTTGTTCAGATAAAACGATTGGGGGAAGCATCGCGGGATCCTCCTCGGCTGTCTGGCTTTCCTAAGCTGGGAATCATATTGGGGCTTCCCTGCTTGGGGGAGTCACGGTGTAGTTCTTGTGTTGGGTGAAACAGCAATTGCTGAGTGTGTAAGGTTCTGGAAAGCTGGAAACTGCACCCAAATTTCCCTAACTCCCCAAGCCTAAACCCTAGACCCAAAATTCCCTAACCCCAAACCCTAAACCCTAAACCCTCAATTCCCTAACTCCCCAACCCTAAACCCTAAACCCAAAATTCCCTAACTCCCAAACCCGAGAAGTCTGAACCCTGATCCCTAAACCCTGAACCGTGTAAAGTGTAAACCCTAGAACCCAAAATTCCCTAACTCCCAAACCCGAGAAGCCTGAACCCTGATCCCTAAACCCTTCAACCGTGTAAACCCTAGAACCCAAAACCCACAATTCCCTAACTCCCAAACCCGAAAAAGCCTGAACCCTGATCCTGGAACCCTCACCTCGCGGGCGTTGATCATCAAGCACTTGCCTTTCAGCCCGCTGCTGATAACCTGAAGCCACAGAGTTTCGGGTAGTCTAGGGTTTAGGGTTTAGGGGTCTAGGGGTTTAGGGTTTCGGGTAGTCTAATCTCCAAACCCCACAGAATTTCTCGAGGTGGGGCGCAAGACTTCACGTCTCTGGTCGACTACGTTGAAATGGCGGTCCGCACTACTTGGAAGAGTGTCGGCTCTTTGGCTGAAGCATGTCCGGGATTCTGCAGAAACACCTGCAGGCGAACAGTACCTACAAAATTTTGTTACAAGTACAAAGAAAACTTCATGCTTGCGCATCCCACCTTGCGAACTGAGGTAGGGCTTGCTCACCACGGAAACGGGCGGCCAAAAGCACTGTGCAAGAGGGCGCGGATCTTAGATCCTAGATCCCTAAACCCCTAAACCCTACACCCCTAAACCCTAAACTCAAAACCCTAAACCGTGTGCGGTTTGGGTTTTCGAATCTAGGATGTATGGCTTTGGCTTTAGGGTTCAAGCAGGCCGTTTAGGGAACAGGTTCGATTCAGAAGTTGAGTCAATTTCAGGGTTTACGGGAGGGGTTTAGGGGTTTAAGGTTTAGGACCCTGAACAGCAGTAAGCCCCATGGTGGCCAAGGAACCCAACCCGGTTCAAGGCCACCAGAAGACTTCTCGCGATAGTGGGCGACGTGCTTCTGAGCGGAGTGGCTTGTGTTCAACGTAGGGCTATGGGTGGATTATGGGTTATAGGACCATGAGGTTTGGGACTATTATATATATATATATTGAGTAGTATTATATAGTATTATATAGTATTATATAGTATTATATAGTACTATATAGTATTATATCGTATTATATAGTATCATATACTAGAGTTATATTATATAGAAATATATAGTATTTATTTGGACTATGGGGTGATTCCTGCTTTTCGGCTTCTAGGAAGTTGGGTTTGGCCTTCTCGGGACCCGGGGCTTCGGGGTTACGGGTTCAGCCTTGAGGAGTGTGGATAACCTCCCCTAAGGCGCCTATACTGAACCCCCAAAGTATCCCTTATAGTATTACATACATATATATATACACACCCTTTAAAGAACCCTTAAAGGAACCCACAGTCCCCCCCAAAAAAAAACCGAGGGAGTAGATCCCCTCCAATCCGAAGCCCGAGACCGGTCCTGCCCGTCGACCTGGACCAGCTCCAGATCCGAATCTGGATCCTCCGGTTGTCATTACTTCTTGCTCTTATTTAATGCTTATCACTTATCAGTGTTCTTACTTATTATTGTTGTTACTTACTACTAGTATGAATACTTACTTTTTGTGATTATTACTACAAAGTTCTTATTAACTCTGACGGCTTTCCTACCGTTCTATTTGGGACAGCGTTTCAGTTGTGTTACAGTCTGCGCTGTGGACATGTGTCTAAGCCATCTAAAAACCCTGCTGCACTCTGAAACCACCACCCAAATCCACCCTAAACCCTAAACCCTTTTGGCCCCTAAACCCCACTGTCCTGCTCCTTGAACGCTTCCTTCTGGTAGACCTCAAGACTTTCTTCTAGAAACACACAGGAAGTACCGGGCTACCTGGCTTTTCCGAATGATACCGAGCTCTGAGAACCAGAAGGAAATAAACGCCGTTTAGGGTTTGGGTTTATTGGGTTTAGGGTTTAGGGTCTAGGGTTTAGGCTTTTTGGGGGTTTAGGGTTTAGATACGTACAAAGCCCATGCAAGGCCGAATAAGCTGGAAAAGCTTGCGCTAGGGGGTAACTCAAGAAATCCCAGCGCTGCGACTTCCTCGCCAGCCCTCTAGACTTGAAACATTTTGGCGACCTCTGGTCGGGGTACCCTGGTGTTCCGTAGGGTTTAGGGTTTAGGGGTTTAGGGTTGAGGGGTTTAGGGGTTTAGGGTTTAGGGGTTTGGGGTTTAGGGTTTCCTACTATATGTTCGGTTTTAGTAAGGAGACCCAAAAAAATCAAAAGTGCGGAAGCGAGCGACCGTGATCCTAGAGAGACTAAGCTCTGCGCCCTGCCGTAATGTAGAATTAGACTCTGAACAGCTTCTAGCAAACTCCCAAACCATAAACCCCAAACCCATATAATAAACTCCTAAAAAGAATCCCTATCAAACAACACCCTAGGCAGCAAGGCCGGAATCCTAACATAAGGGCCTTCGTATCTGGAATAGGCTGTTTCGGTATGTTTTCTCGGAATATACAATAAGGCACCCAGAGGAATAGTATTACTGAATATTCAAGCCCCTTATACCGAAGAAAAACTTGTGGCGATTGCTTGAATTTAATTTAAATGATTCGAAATGGCTTCAAGGTTTAGGCTTATAAGTTTCGGTTCTAGAGCCGTTGATCATGTTTGGCATTTTTAGGGTTTAGGGTTTAGGGGTCAGGCTTTGGGTGTTAACCAGGGCCTTACAAGGGTGGACACGAGGAATTTACCAGACAGAGCCTCCTGACAATCGCGGTGCTTCAGTCGGTTGCTGACAAGGCAGGAGGCTGCAAAAATATGATAGCAGTACTGATATATAATGAGGTAGAGAGATACGTATCTCTATCTCTCTCTCTCTCTATATATATATATATATGTAATTGTATATATATATATATACAATCATATGTATATACACATATATATATACACATGTGCATAGCAGCTTGTAGCTATTTTTCGGGGAGCCACTAGGGCGTAGCAGGCAGCCTTGACCGGACTGAATCTTTTGATTTCTGGGGTTGGGAACATACCGCAGCCCCGAAGGTGTGGCCGTACTCAGGGTTCAGGGGTTTCGGGAATTTTTCCGGGGAGCTGTGGGTGCCACAGAAGCTTGGTGGATTGGCTTGGGTTTTTGGGACTCAGGCTTCAATCATCACCCCGGTAGCTGCCCGTTATTGGCCCCGGGATGGCTTTCCACGTTTAGGGACTGTCTTAGGCACTGTCGAACACAGGGTTCCCTTGTTGGCATCACAAGCCATGACAACTTCATGCAGGATGCCAGAAGTAAAACCCATATGTGGTACCATATGTACCCTGCGAAAGCTTTGCCGTGTGCGGTTCATAGTCCCTGAAGTGTCATTCCACTGCTGCAGCCTTTTCTGCAGGGGTTTTGGGTTTAAGGCTTCGGGGGTCATTGTCTACAGCACGTTAAGGTAAACCCCAAACAGTAAAGCGCTTTCAAGTTTGGGGTTTAGGGTGTTGAAGAACCTCCCGAGCAGCCTTGGGTGTACCTGATCCGGCTTGCGAGTGGTTTATGAGAAACTGGGTGTAGGAGGTCTTCATAAGCTTGAGGAACCCAGATGTAGTGAAACTTGTTAACTATGCAGGTCGACGTATTTTTGAAACTATTCGTGTAGTATACCTCTAGCCTTCTTCTGAAGCAACACCGAAGAGTTAAAGCACTTCATGATTTAGGGTTGAAGACAGTTGGGTGGGGCTTTCCAGCGCCCTGTCTTCGTCGTCCTGGCATGATACTCGAATTATTTCCTAGAGTCCTAGAGGAGGCCTGAATAATTGATCATATTATTCCTTGGGGTTCCTTCATATGAGATTACTACTGTTGATGATCTAAATCCTGCATTACTTTAAGGACCCAAAACTATGGGACTTATGGTCTATTTCGTACTTATGGGGTAAAATGCAGGATTTATATCATCAACCAAACCCTAAACCCTAAAACCCTAAACCCCAAAACCTTAAACCCTAAAGCCCAAAAAAGCCCTCGTCTCAGTCGTCACAAGGTCCCTTGTCTGGCGCCCTCTTTATTTAAAGCTCCGGAAGCCCCGAAATCAAAGCCCTACAAAACTCTAAAGCCCTAAAGCCCTAATGCTACGGTTGATGATATGGTTTAGGGTTTAGTTTTTTTTTTAGGGTTTAGGGTTTTTAGGATTTAGGGTGTAGGGCTTCGGGTTTGGTTGATGATATAAATCATGGATTTATCCATAATAAGGAACATACCATAACTCCCATAGTTTAGGGTCCTAGAGG
>CAJNJA010010340.1:0-14251 GCA_905231915.1 Symbiodinium necroappetens
AAAAAAAAAAAAAATAAATAAATAAAAAATAAAGGAAAAACTACACAAAACAACATCTTTTCAATAGCCAGTTTCAGGAAACCACCGCGTCGGACCACTAGTACGCTGCACTCCAGTCGCTGGAAGATGGCTCGGCATAGGCACGGAAACTATCAGAAGTCTCCACCAAGAAATTCTCGGACGAAATGGGTAGTCGCAATGCTGATCGGGACTGGCTAGCCAAGCTGAGCCGAACCAAGCAACAAAGCATCGCTGCGGCCTGGTCCAGGGTTCGATCCTCCTTTAACACACCGAGTCTAACTTCGTTTTCCTCTTGTTAGAGACGCCCCAATAGCTGTTGCGAAGTGTTCCGACACACACTTAGGAAGAAAGCATCTTGGGCAAGCTTCCGATTCTGAATTGGAATACAAGTGTTCGAACGAATCGGTTACCCATGCAAGCAAGCAAGACGTGCAGACGAAATCCCAAGACTGCCGGCTAGTCATTTGAAGTCTGTCACGGAAAAAGGGAAAACAAATGATGCCTGCGTGGATTGCCATTTAGTGAAAGACCACGCGCCAGGAAGGAAGACAGCAGAGCCACCGTGAGAACGACCACCGGGAGAGGGGATTCAGAAGAGGAAGGACTCATGCATCCGGTGAGTTCGAGTGTATTTCAAGTCAACATCCCAAACTGGATCCACAGCGCTTCCCCGCCTTGTTTGGTGGGTTTCGAGCTTTTCACAGCACCACGGCCACAGGATTCAGAGAGTACCGCGGGCTTCACACATCTCAATGCCAAAACTCAAGCCCATGTACTGTAATCTACAAACAATCTTGCTTTTGCAGGTCGCTGCCGCTCCGGGACTGTCTAAACAACGGGACATGAGCGCAAGGAGCGCGGAATGTTTAACGGGCGCCTTGCGGACACACCAACCAGTTCTTTTTACACTGAACATCACTGAACTGAATGCAAGAACCCTACAAAGTGCACTGCATGGCTTGGGGAATTTCAGAGGAGCAGTTGTCGGTCGTTGCAATCAGTGTGCTGGTTTGTTGCGGCTCACAACTTGACCGTCGGCTCCAGCTTCAGTCACAGATCACCAATAAGATGACAGACTTGGGCACCCTCTGATAGCATTTCCTGACATCTGCAGAATCCAGTCAGCCACTCTCGGATTGAGGGTGTAAAGAGCTATGGATGGAAGAACCGCTGGGTGCTCGGCTTTGTCAAAGCTTTGGATGGCATTCCGCCTTTTTCGTAAATCGAGGATGTGGTGCTCAACGCCAGGAAACCGGTTGTTCTGCGCCATCTGTTATGCTTGAAAAGACCGACTAGTGGATGAGGACAACAAACGAAAATTGTTTTCATACCCCGTCGCAAGTGGCCCAGTGGCTTTTGGATTCAACTTTCACCGCAACGTCGCTGCGACGTGCTCGTGAGATTCCTTGGTGAGGTTGCAGGGCAGGTCAGCAATCTTCGCACGGCTCTCGGAGTCGACAGTCGATGTCGAAGTTACACAAGCTGGTCGCTACTAAGGTCCGACTATGAGTATTCTGATTCCGACTACTCGGACTTGTAGTACATTAGTCGCTCGAGGCAACTATGCGATAATTTGTCGGAGGGTCGATTCTTGACATGCAGGACAGCTCCAGCTCCGCATCTGATGCCCGTTGCTGCCTTCCAGTTCTGGAGCCCGTGCACGGTTTCTCCAAGCTAACCTCCAGACTGACCGAGGTTTGCGATCACAAGATGCCCTGAACTCCATCTGGGATGCAGACTCGAAGGCACGTGTTGTCTGCTTGCTGAATCTTGCAGCGCACGTTGCAAAGCCGGTCTCCTCTTCAGTTGTGTTCAGGAAGCGCCTCCACCCGGCATTTGGGATGGTGCCAGCGATGCAAAATGGAAGCATTCGCACATGGTGTGCACATCACAGAAGCTTGGACCAGGCGACCACGAAAGTGACACTGCGAGAAAGTGTGACCATCGTTGCCCAGTGCCTCTGGCATGTGGCAACATGTGTGCGCCCCCTGTCGAAGAAGTGGCGAGTTTGGCCCAGGTGGTCGATGCTGGTAGTGCTCGGCGACCCTACGCTGGAAGTCTGAGCCTGACACTCAAGAACAGATGTCGAAGTGGCAAGAAGTGCTCTGCCAAGTGTTCTTTGGAATGTTAGTTGGCCAACATACCTGGGCCTATGGCTGTGTATTGTGATTTTATATTTGTGTCTATATACATACATACATACATACATACATACATACATACATATATATATATATACATACACACACATACATATACATCTACATTGACCCGGGAAGCTGGGTCCCGGTTTCGTCCCCCTTCCTGACGACGAAGTTCCGCCCTGAAGACAAAATTCGGTCTGGGGCACACTGAGGACGAAATTCAAGCGAAATTCGGCCCCAAGAAGAAAGTCCTCAGCACTCAAGACCCATGGCAGACGTTGCTGGGCTCCTGAAATCTCCTGAATGTTATTCGAAATTCGACCGCGAAGACGAAATTCGGCCGCAAAGGCAACATTCGGCCCTGAAGACGACATTCGGCCGCGAAGACCCGCCCCCATAGTTCCAAGATGTTCCAAGCTCATATCATATGCGGTTTGGCTTCAAAACCAGGTTCAGGTTTTTATAATCTTAGGAGTTCTGATTCAAGTTTTGATTTCAGACGTAGTGGCGCCCTGTCAGTCCAAGCTTCCACCCTCGGAGCTCAAGGTTCACGAGAAGTCAAACCTTTAAATCAGCGGCGCTTCCGCCGTCTCCACCCTCCGAGTTCAAGAATGGCAAGAGCTCTGCTTCTCAAATCATGGGCGCCTCAGCCGTCTCCATCCATCATTTCAGAAACTCGTTTCTCGCAGTTCACGGTCTAGACGAGTACGGACGCTCAAACCGTGGGCGGCCCGCTGAATCTGGTAGTCTCCCTCAGTCAAGATGACGATTATGGTGCAAATTGCGGTGTAAGGATGTTTGCAATTTTGTTGCATGACGACGATGATGATGACGATGACTAGAGATGATGATGATGATGATCACGAGGATGATGATGATGATGGGCGGGTTTACCTGTCGGATGATTGAACATGATGATGGCATTGGGGGCCATATGGTGAGAAAGCAGGAGCGCTGGATGTCTACAAACTATTTTCGAGCTCCAAGCCCCTTTTCAGAACAACGTGTCTAAAACTACGGCAGGCGCAATATTCCCTTGCTCTTATGGCTCCAAACACATTTTTTGTGCACATTCTCAGATATTCCCCAAAGCTGACTCCCTCGTGAAATACAGCATGCCGGCAAAACGACGAAGCCAGGGAAACTACTGATCGGCAGGGTACCAGCAGCAGTAGGACGGCAGAAGAGTAAGAAAGCCGGAGAGGTGGAGAGTTGCAGAGTAGGAGGAGTAGCAGGAGTAGGAGGAACCGAGGAGGGGGCAGATTTAGGAGCAGGGGTGGTGGTAGCAGGGGGCAACATTGGGAACAGGAGCAAATGATCCTTCCCTGCGTGAAATAGATGGAATGCATAACTTGCCATTTCGTCAGGTGATGATGCTGGTACCTTCAAAAACAAATGGCGGAGATTGCCAGCAGCGACCTCTGCCCTGTTATCAGAGGACATCGCGATTGGTGCCAATGTTGGGGCATGCTCACCCGAGGATGGCCCGCTGGAATCCTTTATGGAGCCGGACCTGCGTGTTGTGTTAATAAATAAGGCTCCGTGTCGACTTCAATCAATGAAAGCTGTCAGTGAGGAAGCAGCTGTTTCACGCGGTTGCTGGCGTGGTCGTGGCCTCCGCTTGCTGAGTGCAGCACCCTCCTTTGTGGTAATGCTTTGGAGCCTGAAACTTCCTCCACGCAAGAAAACGGGCTGGACTTGTCGTTTTGCAGTACGGTGTTAAACCTGGAGCAGACACAGAAGCGGTCGCCATGTGACTGACCGGTCAGAAAGCTGGCTCGCAGTACTGGTGTGATAAGAACGCTGTGTGTGAGTGTTTGTCTGTTTGTCTGTCTCTCTCTCTGTCTCTCCGTCTCCTTCTCTGTCTCTCTCTGTCTCCGCGTCTCTGTGTCTCTCTCTGTCTTTCTCTGTCTCGCTCTCTGCCTCTCTCTCTGTCTCCCTTTCATTCCCTTTCTGTCTCTCTATCTCTCTCTGTCTCTCTCTCTCTCTCTCTCTCTCGCTCTCTCTCTCTCTCTGTCTCTCTGTCTTTCTCTGTCTCGCTCTCTGTCTCTCTCTCTCTCTCTCGCAAACTGCAGCTGATGCGGCTCTCTGCAGCACACAAGCTATCTTCAGTCTGGAGTGTTCGGGCTGCGTGGCCAAAGTGACACCTGTCAAGCGGATTCTTCGGAAGCTGCTGCCATCCAGGAGCCCAAAAAACCATTGCACCTGCCGATGTTGGAAAGCAGGTTGAGCCGAGGGGTCTCAAGTGACAGCCGACAAGGTGTCCCCTCGCCCCTCACAAAGCTAGCCAACAAACAATAAAAACATGTCAAGTGAACTCGGAGCTGAATGCATCTTGTGAGATCCGGCAAATGAAGTTCAGGTGCACGGCGGGCAGCTGCATCCCGGACAGATAGTCCGGCGAAGGTGAGAAGCACAGTTTGTAGCTGAGGGTGGCTGGGCAAGAGCGGCAAGAGCTTGGACAGGTTGTCGGGAAAAGGCGAAAGAGATCATCATCTACTTCGAGGACGGAAGTTTTAAGATTGTTAAGCATGGCTTCAAGTCTCGATTGATACCCCTACCCTCGGCCCTTGCCCTTAGAGCCTCGGTTGGCAGGATTATCAAGATTTCCAACATTCCGGCCTCGGTCTCCATGAAACATCTAACAGACGTCCGGTGACAGTTCAGTTGCTGTCAGTTGCTTTGCACCCTTGCGAGCTCCTCAATGCGAAGAGGGCCGAAGGATTGGTCGGTTGGTTGAGCCGCCCAGGAACTCTTCGAACAGGGTACTGGGAAGGCTTTGGTCTGACAGTGCTGGAAAAGCTGCCGGGCGCTCCATGTTTCGCCATGCTTCGGCTAGGTTGTTGCCAGTGTGGGCGAGTCTTGTCCTCAGACATCCTCAGACTGGGGGCCTGCGATTCCTGCTGTGGTGCATTAAATGTATTAATTCCATGGCCACGGAAGCAACACAACATAGCACAAGAAAGACTTGGGTTCGAGGTACAGATCGGCAGTTCTGCTGATAAGTTCATCGAATTGCACAAGATTGAAGGCAAAGTTTGATGCCCGTGTTAAGCCTTGTGACGCCTACTTGGGCAACAAGGTAGTTTTAGTCTTGCCTTTTTGTTTTCTGGGAGGCCGGGTTTTCCGGTTCTGGTGCTGCCGCACTTTCAGTTTCGGGTTCGGTTTCGAGTTCCGCTTCGGATTCCAGGTTCCGGTTTCTGAGTTTGTTTCGGTTGCCAGGTCGTCGTCAATGGGCCGGGTCGGGGAAGGATTGGGTGGTGGCGGGGCGTGAGTGTGCTGGCAAACCACAAGATTTAAACCTTCAGCTTCAGTGGTACACTACAAAGGGCAACGGCAAGCTGGACGGAAGCAAAATCGACACCGGAACCCAGAACGGAAGCCCGAAAGGAACCGAAACAACAAGTAGACAGCGGACCGGAAGCGAAAACACAAGGCAGTGGAGAAGCGGAAAGCAAAACGGCAACGTCAAGTTGAAAACACAGTGTGTTTCCCACTTCTTTTCCCGTTCTGAGGACAAGACCCTGGGGTCCAAATAGCCCAAAGCAAGCACCATGTATTTGGAAGGCCTTCATATACTGGGGTAGGATCAAAGCACCCTCGGTGCCACCGGACCTGTACATTCGCTTCACAGGTGTTTCATGCCCAGTGGCACCTGACGCATCCGGACGCCCTATGTCATGTAGGTTTATGGTTTAACACAACACGTACATCCCGAGCCTAATCCCGGACAGTTCGTCCTCGGGCTGTGACGTGCGGTCCGTCTGCCGCAAGGGGCAGACCATTTTTTTTGCATTGCAGCCACGTTTTCGGTGAAGTCTCAGCGTGTGCATCTCTACATCCCGCTGTTGTGTAACCACAGTTCTAGGACTGCGCACACGAGCTTGAAGCTGGTGTGTGATACATCGACTCGGGCAATGAACATCCATAAAAAAGCTGGCCCTGCGACCCTTTGCTGAAAAGGAGGGGTTAGGCTCCGAGGGGGCACTGTTCCCCTCTTCAAGCACTGCTAGAAAGAACACATGAGTGCAAATCGAGACATAAAAAATTTGCTTCATTGCTTGAAGGTCACCCTTTGTGAGACTGCGAATGATTGGCCCAGGAAGCGCTGCCATGTCCTTTGTCTCAGCGAAATCCGCTGCAGACAACACGGCACAGACTTCTGTCCATGCGTCCCGCATCTGCAGGTGGGGAAGGATGCGCCCGTCCTAGATTGGCTTTGCGAAAGCGAGCTGAATGGTCGACTTCATCTCTTCAATCGAGGTAATCTTGTCATGGGCATCTGCAAACTGGGGACAAGCAGCACGCCGGTCAGGACTGTCTAGCACCCATTTCGCCAAAGCTGTGCCTACAGTGAACCTTGCCGCTCCATCTGGATGAGTCCCTGCTGCGCCTTCTGCTTCCATGCATCCATGTGAGCCATCAAATGCTTCGCGAGCTCGCTGTTCTGATCGAGCAACCAAGTCAGAGCTGACCAAGCTTCCAGCTCTCGAAGGTTGTGATCGTGAAGGGCCAATATTTGACACATCTTCTGCATTTGCTTGCTGAGCTCTTGAACCTGCTGTTCGGTCGATCCCTTCGGGCGCCCGACATGCCCGACTTCTGGTCGACTGCGCTTCGAGGGCCGCGATGCGGCAGGGCTCGCGAAGAAAGTCCAAACCCGGCATGGCTGTGCGTTCCGAAGTACTTGCGAAGCTGAGTTTGGGTACTCCGAGTGCTCTGAGCAGCGGCTTGAGCCTTCGTCGTCACAGCAGCGCGAGCGGCGGCACGAGCTGCAGCTTCCGCAATCCTACTGCCTGCTACTGCACCTGCATGACCGTGATTCCGCACAGCTTTCCCACAAGATTGTTTTTTGACATGCCTCTGTGCTGCGCTCTTGGACGTGAACTCCCGATGACAGATAGGACAAGTGGTGGCTTGAACAGCATTACGATAGCCGTGTTTCTTAATCTTGTGACCTCGCAGGGCCCTTCTGTTGATCCATGGGCCAGCGCCGCAAATGTCACACATGCTCCTCTGGTGCAGGATGGTTTGCTTCGTCTGGGGCGACCGGTTCAGCAACAACGGCAGGTGCCACAGCTGGATTGGTATCCGAAGCAAAGCAAGTTCGCAATTGCTGAATTCTTTCAAGTGGCACACGCAGGAAATCTTGTTTCCATTGGTCTGTGAAGCCAGTAAAGGAAGGCACCACGCAAGACAGGTCCCTGAAGAGAATGCGCAAGAAACGTGGGGCTTTCTGCGTCGGCAAGCCCGAACGCAGGTCGACAGCGTCATCAAGCTTATCGCAAGCACCAAACAATGCAGCAAGCTCCAGTCTTGTTTGTCCGCGTGCCTCAGCAAGTAGTGAGGCTCGAAGCCACATTAGCCTGCGCACGGTCAACTCAGAAGCAACAGTGGCAAGCTGGACGCGCCGTCGAAGCGATTCAACCGTCGCTGACTCATGTCTGTCATCACCAGCGACAGCTCCGAACCCTTGTCTGCCGAACAGTCCACGTGCCCGCTCTAACGTGTGGCACTCACTGCAGCCAATTGGGCGAACCTCCAACGCGGCCAGCAGAGCTTCGTTGACCACAGCTTTGAAGATCAACACTTTGCGGGCAACAGGAACGGTTCTGCGCTTGAACAATTTCGAAAACCGGGCAAAACCGGACCTTGCAGCACCAAATCGTTTCTGTAGCTCAGCTTTCAAAGAGCCGTTTGCCTGCAACTGTGCTCCAAGGTACTTGACACAAAGCTTTACAGGGTAGCCATTCCATTCACCACTGAAAGCACTCTTTGCGGCGGTGTAGGCACCCTTGCCCTTGCAGGGCAGCAACGTCTCACCCTTCTTCGCATTCAACTTCAAGTTGCGCGGGTCAAGCTCGGCAGTCAAGGCATGCGTGCAGGCTAATGTACGATCTTCAAGTTGCTTCAAGGTGCTGCCACACTGGATGCGAACAAGGTCATCGGCATAGGCGGCAGCACTGAGCGAAAGATCTTGGCCGTTGTAACTAACAGTCAGATCGTTGTCACGAGTGGCATCTCGCCAACGTGTGATGCAAGCATCATAGACCATGCGAAAGATACGTGGGCCGGTTCCGCCGCCTTGCAACGCACCAGAGTCGAGTTTCACTTGCAAGGTCCCACCATCAGTTTGCTTCAGACTGATTCGCAATCGCCGATGCAGATCAAGAAGTAGCTCGCGAACTGACACAAGCATCGGCTCATTATGGAGAAGATCTTCAATGCAGCTGAGAGCCAGTGTATCGAAAGCTTTGGTGAGGTCAAAGAGTGTAGCAGCAGAACTCAAACCATTCGCCTTGAGGCGATCGAGCCAAGCTTCAACATGCAAGATAGCATCACGACGGGAGCGGCTGGATGCATAGCCATACTGGTGATCAGCAGCCTGATCAGGCACAAATTGCAGCAACGCTTTGTAAAACAACTTGCTTGCAGGATCAAGCAGATTGATGATGCGCTGCCCATTTGGACCACACACACCACCAGGCTTGGGTAGCGGACAGCCCTCTCCATCGCACCAACTTTGAGGATTGCAACCAACACGCTGCATGCTTTCAAAGGCCCCCATGCAAATCTCTGGAATAGAGGACACACTGACAGGACACAAGGGTCGTGCCTGTAAATGGAGCTGCCAAAGCTCAGCTGGGAGACTGCCTTGAGGCGTGGCGCCTCCTCTGGCCTGGGATTTCGCCGCCTTAAGCAATGCCTCACGACCCCGCTCACCGGCAATTGCAGGCTGCATTGTTCGGAACAGCTGTGATCCGGGCGCACAACAGCATCAGTGTTTTCACTGCCGTTCCAAACATCACGCATATGTTGCTTCCATTGGCTTCTGGTGATCAAGCGTGCGGCTGGGACAACACGGTCATACACTTTTACAAGGCCCATGTTCAGCCAGCTGCCGACTGACAGCCCACGCCTCACGTGAGTCATGCAGTTCAACAGCCCGCTGTAGCTTTGAATCAAGGTTGCATAACCATGCTTTCTCATCGAGGGGCAGACCCAAAGAAAAAAAAATTGCCGTTCAATGAAACCCATAAACCTTTAGTGGAAGAGCATGGTATTGAAAGGAAACTCGGAGAAACCTGTGTGCTTGCCAGCGGCCAGAGCAGTGGAGAACCACTCCAGGCTCGAACTCGTGAGACAACCAGACTAGTGACTAGGATCGGGAGCATAGGTCCAGGCAGGGCTCTTTCCGAAAAATCGCGCAACATTCAACATCGGTATGTTGCGTGTGGGATAGGAGTTTTTGGCAGCCGGTGGGGGCAAGGTCGGAACGGTTGACGGTGTCACGCTAGTCGCCAGTCGAAGACCATTCACATGGCAGCATGCCACAGGATCCATTATTGCCAAAATCTGACGAGGTGGGTGACAAAACATCTCAACATCCGCAACCGGCCAACCTCTAGATTGGGGTGTGTAGGCACACCCCGAAAGCGGGTGTCACTGGACTTTTGGGCTGCCGGGAGGCGGATACTCAGTCTCGGATTCAGGTTGCTTGTGTGTTTAATTGTTTGGGATAGCCCATGCGAGCCAAGAAGTTCGACTGGTTAGAAGCAGTACCAGTACGTGAGTCATTTTAACGACCGGCGCTGTCACACAGCCCACTGTGTTTGGCTGATTGCCGAAAGAGAAGGATTCGGTGGAGGAGGGGAAGGCAGGGGGAATCTGTGGGAGTGGGGGAGCCGGGGCGGGGGGTCGAAATTGTGGGCCAAAGACGGGTGTCACCAAACTTTGGGGCTGCAGGGAGGAGGATTAGGTAGAGGGTATTTAGTTAAACCCCCAAGACGCCGGAGGCCTGTAAGGGTTTTCTGGCGTTATGAACGGTGGTTTTCACCATACATGCCCCACATGCTGCATTCTTTATGCAAATGACATCATTGTTTGCATGCTGAGGCGAGGGTGCGCTTGGCTAACATTCGATCACACTGAAGAAGCTGCGAAGGCCCACTCGTTTGGTTCATTGTCGGCCCGGCGATCGCTAGCATACTTACCGCTAGGATCTGCGATGTACATCCAGCACAGTTCGGTGTCAGTTCAAGACTGGGTTAGCGTTGCCAGTTGCTTGGTGGACCCGGCGCACATTATGCAACCAGTTTAGAGACTTCGTTTCGCTCAATGGGAGGTCTCTCTGCCAGCGCTGTATCACACTCATTGCCTTTTTCCGAATCACGGGCCTGTCGGCCTGTCTGGTGAATCGCAGCTCAAAAGCTGCAAGATCCATGCGGTCCATGCGGCATGCAGCGATATGCAGCGGCATGCTTTTGGCACCCCAGGTCCAGCTTGGCGAGCGCTTGTCATCGCTTGTCATCAACAGCTTCGGATCTGGTATGATTGGTGATCTGGTGTCAACTCCTGCTCGTCTTTGGACGCAAACTCGCCTGAGACAGTGGGGGAGATCATCATTGACCGACAAAAAAGAATTTCAGCATGTAGTCAGCCAGTTCGAGCATGGTCAGATGGCCCCTTGGATGGGACACACGACGCCGCCTTCCAAGCGGTTTCGGGACGGTGTCCCCTCGGTGTGCCGTTCAGTGTGATACCGAGTTTTCGCTCTGCATGTCGAAAGTATAGCGGCCGCAGTGCAGCGCAGCCGCCGGCCAGAGTGCTTATACCAGCAGGTAATTTCAGCGTCGTGGAAGTAATAGAGCTGGGCCCCCGCAGAGTCGCACAGGTTGACATCTGGCCACTGCAGTCTTCCAAGGACATGACCGAGAGAGATCTGCTTCGTGAGGATGCAAGAAGGGTATTCGGCGTTCCTGCCATATCATGCCACCAAACTCACCTCAGCCTGAGCAAACCCTGCAGGCCAAAAAGAGTGAACATGACATCATAACAACACAGTTGTAGTTGATTCCAGCTGCGAGACATGTTATCAATGTGATACGCATGTTCGGTGGACAGGCCGTTGAGCTTTTCAGCGAAGGGACACTGGATGGAAACATTATCAAGGCGCGCATTGCAGCGAGTGGCATGTTTGGCTACTTGCGCGGCATACAATGCTTTTGCTGCCGTAGAGTCTGTGGCCCTTTCGCAGGTCGAGATACAGCCCTGATGCGCCTGGACACTCACGCTCAGCCCGCTTTAAAACGGACATACGCCTTGTGCAGTCTTCTTCAACTGTTTGCTCATTTTGGCTGGGAGGTGGGCGGGAGGGAGGGGGGAGGGCAATCTGGACCAGCGCCATGGAAGCAGTTCGGCTTCTTGCCTACTGGAGCCTTGAGGTCTTCTATCGGATTTTGGTGTCGCCATGTTGGTATTCGGCTATGCACGGTGGAGCGGTGTGCTTGCAACTGCATTTAGCAGATTTAGCTGAGGCTTCGCGAGCAACAGCAAAAGCCTCAGGCAGTCAGCAAGCGTTCCTTCCCAATTCACAGGATAGCAGGTTCATTCAGCTGCCACGCAAAGCTAGACTGGCCTCGGCTAGATGCTACACCAGCTTGCCAGCATGCAAGACGTGCTGCAATTTCAGCTATAGCCGGGTCATTAAGGATCGCCATTTCTCGTTGCTTCTTCTGAGAAGAGGTGGACAGGGTATCCCGGCAGTACAGTCGGCTTCAAAAAGACAAATTCGGGCCGAGAGTGCGACCACTAGTAAGGACCTTTGTGTTGGAAAGCAAGCCGTTGTTCTAGAGCGAGGCCACACAGTTTTGCTGGATGTTCGGATCTGCATGCAGGCATGGTGGGGCATTGGTTGGCTTGGTGAGGTCTAGGTTCTCGGATTCCACTGGGATTGTCACTAGTGCGTTTCAGAAGTTTGGCTTGTTTCTCGATTCTCTTGGAGCAGACGAGAAGCTCCATACCTGAAAGGCCCCCCAGGGCCCCAGGACTTGCAACAGCGAATTTCAGTTGGAACGGATGCTGGGCGGTGGGAAAATACGTTCTCTGCGCCATGTTTGATGGCCGCAGTTTTTCGTCAAGCATGGCGTACCCGATGGACACCTCAGTTGCCGATGCCTTGGAGCAGTTGGCTTCAGTCAAGGCCCAGCAGTTGGCTTCGGTGAACGGCATTGCAGCTTTGGAAGCACAACACCGACACTGGCAAAGCCATGTTACAGAACTCCTTGGACGGATTGACCGTCGACTCCGCGAGGTACCAGAAAGTGCTAGGCCTTCGCCGGAGGTATTGTTTACATTTGCAGAACAGCATGACACCACCACGGAGACCGAGACCGTCAAGATCCAGTCGAAAGGGAATGCTAGCATGCCTATGCAGGTCTCTGCTCCCCTCGTTCGTTCATGTGGCGACAGTGGAAATTTGGACGAGAACGAAGAAGTCGAAACAAGTGATACGGATGCAAGCCTGCAGAATGCTCACGACAAGCCTAACGAGCACGTCCAGGAGGTTGCTGCACCCGACCAGAGACGGTTCGGCACGATAGCGAGCCGTCCATCATCGCGCAATACCTTGGAAGAGATATTCCGGACAAGAAAAACCGTTGTCCCGAAAGATGGCCAGCCGACCCTGAATAGCATTGTCTTGGAGGAAATGGCCTCAAACGCCAAGAGCGAGGCTCCACCGGAAGGCGACATGTGGGCAGAATTCCGAAGAAAAGCTGCCAAGATTGCCAACTCCAGTTGGTTCGAGTTTCTCGGAGCAAAAGCTATGATGCAGCTGTGTTTCTTGTACAGTGAATTGCAGCCGATGAGTGTGAGAGAGGGTGACGAAGTCGCAAATTCGACAAAACAGCCCAGCATACTGCAGTGTAGGCCCGCCCTTAAAAGCTGAACATCCGGGCCCGGAGATGGCATCAACATGGGACTAGATGACGAGGACTCGACGCAGCCGAGGTATGCGTCGGGTTTTGTTATCATGCTGAACCTTGCGACCATTGGTGTAGAGGCCGAGCTGTCCTTGGAAAGAGGCGCTGGGAGGGCTTGGACGATGGGTTTCAGGAACTTGCAGCCTGCAAAAGAAAACAGGTTCAACTAGGCCCAAAAGAAGCGGCCAGATTGGACGAAGTTTCGCCTGGAAGTTTTTCGGGCGGGCGGGCCGTAGATTACCCATCGCGTTTGACAGGGATCCCGTAGTACACGAGAGCGACAGAGAGCGAGGTTCTTTTCAGATGTATGGCCTTGATCCAGGCGAGGAGTTCGGTGCAGAGTCATGGCCATATCTTGTGGAACGCCTGTTCTTGGCTGTTTACTTCGTCGAGGCGGTCGCGCGTGGATTGGCAAGTGGTTCTTGAGTTGCACATCAGCACGACTTTCCTGCGGATCGTTTTCCGTCGGAAGACTGCGCTGGTAGCAGCTTAGGTTGGTCCGCTTGCAGAGATGGCTGGTTCTTAATGGATGCGCCCAGCCTTGCATTGTGTGTCTATTTTTTTGCTTCTGTTGTTTCGACTGGTGCCTGCTCTGGCACAGATGGGCCGCCGGAGTCGAAGCAGCGTTGTGAAATTATATCGGTATGGAAAGCACAGAAATTAAGACAGGACTGGTCACAAGGGTCATAGCAATTAGTGTGGTCGTGGGAATGCTGCTCTTGATGTGGCACGGAGGGTATTACTACTGCTAGTGCTACTTCCTTCCTTCCTTCCATTCCCGGCGAACGTCCGGGGCTAGCGAGGGATAGGAATCAACAAAATCATTAAAAGTTCATCAAAAAATTAAAGCGACTAGAGCGGTAGAAACCCACAATTTGGAAGGAAGCCGTTGGCTTCTTGGCATTTCGCCCTCTCGGCTTCGGCCCCTCTCTCTCTCTCTCTCTCTCTCTCTCTCTCTCCCTCTCTATGTGTGTCCCAAGACGTAGCCTCCTCGCTCTAGGGTTTAACTTGCCTACCCAGTCTGAACTCTATCAAGCTCTGCATGGCTCCATCCCTGGTGACCCCCCTCGGCTTAAGCAGTTAACAATGTATGAGTTCTTGACCCAGAAGGCCCCAAGAATGGACCGGCATGATGTAATTGAGGTTCTTGATGACAGGGAGTCGAGGGAAGGTGATTCCATTGAGGTTGTAGATTAGCTCTCTAGTGTGCAACACACTAAAGAGCAAAGGAGGGTCCGCACCTTGGATGCATCCAGGGTGTCATGACACCACGCGCGCCCTGACTGCACCTCAAACCCCCCCCCCCCTCAAAAAAAAAAAACC
>CAJNJA010010341.1:835-14251 GCA_905231915.1 Symbiodinium necroappetens
ATACATATATGCATATATATATATATCTATTTATTTATTTACTTAATTATTTACTTACTTTTGTATTTATTTATGTATTTATTTGTTTATATGTGTGTGTGTGTACTTAATGTGTATACGTACATCTACATATATATATATATACAGCTCGAAGTACCTACTGTCACTATTCAGGGATCCAGGCCTGGCAACTATATAAACTTTACCCTACCTGCTTAGCGGCAGCGCACTGACGACCTTGTGTTAAGGTGCCCATGAACCTTCAAGAAGCATTGGGACAGAGTGGATGGCGCCGAAAATTTGGGAAATCCTCCGCCTAGTCCCACCGATTTTCAAGATCCGTTGTCCGCCGTTGTTGGGTCAGTGGCAAAAAATGGGCCTGAATCATCAGTCAAAGTCTTCCTCCGGGCTCTCTATACATCCATGAAATATCAACACTTCCCGAACTTGGCATGCGTGACATCCTGTTGAGCGTTTAGTTGAGAAGATGCATGTTAGGTTCAGCCCCTGTCCGGGAATCTGAAGTGCGAAGAGATTGTGGGTTTGGGTTTTCAAAATTTTGAGACTTTGTGTAATCAGGCCTTGATAGGAACCCTGATCCAGAGACGAGGGCCTTCGAGGGCGCCATGTACCGGTGCCGGGGGCCCAAAGACAACGCGGGTGCCAGAAGCACCTTTTTGGAGCATGTGGGCGTATTTATCGAGGGGCATCGAGACCAAGACACTGGCAATTCAAGCTGGGTTCCACCTGCTTAGAATGCCGGCCGTCATAACAAGAATAGCCACCACAGCAAGACTAACGATGGTTTCGGGTGTCACGCCTTGGAAGATGATGCAAGCTCGTGCCTGTTATATACTCTCTGACCCGGTTCATCACTGCGAACGCCAGAGAAAGAGCCGGTTTTCCCATGACGCGCGACCCCGACGAGTGATATTGACAAAAAGCTCGCGGCAATGATAGTAGCGAGACTGACCCTTTGCGCAGGGGTTTTGTGCATCGCACATGCAGCATGCCAAGTTGTGCTATCAGGCAGCAGCATTGAACATCGCACAGATTTCATCAAGGCCCCCCGACCAACACACACACACACTTTTACTGGTGGTGCGGTGACAGTGATGTAGGCCTGTCTTGGAGTGTTAGGTGGCTCGCAGATCGCCCAGGGTCTGGCAAAGCTTCAGAACTTGAGCGAAAATTATTGCTGCATCCCCGAACAAAACCTCAAAACCCCAAAGCGCTTTCGTGAGTGCACACTCATATCCATGCAAAGGCAACAGATTCACAACTGACGCCGCTCCTGGGTGTCGCAGGCAGCAAGGAGACCTTAAGGAGTCCGAAGCTTACGGGGGTGCACGATTCACCCACCTTCCCGCTCGGAGCGACGGAGCGATGCTGGCACCCGGCCCCCCGGCAGCGTTTCCGCAACTCCGGCTCGGGCAGGCGCCGGCGCCGGCGCAGCTGCGCTACTCGTACCGAGCCTTGAAACCGCCTTACCGCAGCAGAGCGCGGAGAGCGGCGCTGGAACCCCCAAGCAGAGAAGGCGAAAGCAGCGAAGCCTACGGGGCCTACGGCCTGGTGGATTTGGTGGCTTTGTCAGTGGCCTCCACGGTGGGCTCCGGGGTCTTCTCCTTGGCAGGCCGTGTGGCTTCCCAGGAAGCAGGGCCCGCTGTGCCTCTGCTTTCTCAGCACTTTCGGGCACCAATGCCATAATGAAGTACTGGTACACGAAACGAACTGTTCTCTTATACTATTGTATTGCAGTTGAAGTTGTCCTCAGCAGCCTCTTGCAAACTTCTTCTTGCAAGACCCAGGTAGTTTTGTCCCTGGGCATCGGAGCCCTCGGATGTCTGCTGAGCGCCACCGCGTATGCGGAACTCTCGAGCCGCGTGGTGGCTGCTGGGTCGGTGTATGCCTATGCCCAGGTGGTGTCGAGACAGTAGACATACAGATACTTCTAAATATTTAATATATAATTTGATATGTGAGTACATGTGTATATGTGTACATGCATATCTATGGCATATATCTGCACATAGGGGATAAGTGAAAAGCTAGGAAAGTCTGACTCGGTGAACGTTTCCTAGGTACTAAAAATTTCGGCTTGCCGGTTGTTTTCTGTTTTTTTGTTTGGCTCCTTTCTGGTTTTTTGGTCGGTTGTTTCCCTATTGCCTGTGTGACAATCGCATCACCGTCCCCTTCCACTTCACATTGGCCCTCCTAAGCACGGGTCCGAGTTCCGTTTTGGGCAGTACAGGGGTCGGAGTATTTTTTATTAATATAGCTCCAATTATATTGGACAATACCACTGTTTATCCTGTATATCCCAACACCCTCTTTTCCTAAGGTTAGTGACGGTCCCCCTCTCTGTAGGCCACGGGCCTGGGCAGATCCACGATGGCCGTCGCAGCGCTCTGTTTGATCGTCGAGTACTCCTGGAGCTGCGCCGCCGTCTCCGTCGACTGGTCCGGGAAGCTGCTGCGCGCCGACTTCGGTTTCCTCTCACAGGCCCCGAACACCAAATACTGAGATGTTCATGACTAGCTACAGTGTTGCTGGCCTCATGGAGTCATTGCTTTTCTGCTGTCATTACCAACTGCTCATGCTTGGAGTTCGCTTGTTCGGGGTGGGTCTGACGCTTTGCTTTTCCCGAGGTCTCTTGGGACCCTGGTGTGCTCCTGGTGCTCTTCTGCACGGCCTTGTTCCTCGGGTTCCAACAAGCTCGCACGTTCTCACTGAGATGACGCAGTAGATTCTTCATTTGTGAAAATGGTCATTGTGAGAACATAGTCGCCGAAAGCCACGACGAGAGCACAGGCACAGCAAGGAGCGCAACAAACAACAGCCGCGACGACCCCAAGGAACATACTCACCATCATGTTTTTAGAACCAACCACACTGTACCGGCTGAGGCTGGCGAGGGGAACAAAAACTTCCAGGCTCTTCACCAATGTCAGCACTGCCGCGGCTGGGTCGCAGCAAGGAGCCGTCTCAGCAGTGCCAGATGATGGCAGATCCTAACTGAATTCCCAGAACATGGTACTGATGATGATCATGACCCTGATGGTAGGTGATGACGATGATGGTTACGAAGATGATGAACCTGTCGCCGGTTTGGATAGTGCTGTTTCGGATTTGCGCTTTCAGGTCACGCGTGTCCGCGAGCTTTCTGATTCCGCAGTTTTGGACACACCTTGTTGCTCGCGCAGCTGCGGCTGCACCATATCATGGCTAACCTATGCTGCAGAAAAATGCTTTCGGAACAGTCGGCAAACCCTTATACACCCCAACAAGCCCACCAACAGCAGCCCCATGTGGACCCAAATAGAGCACTTGGAACCATAAACTCGTGTACACAAACCAAGATACACCACAGAACACATAAGAAAAAGTCCCTGTTACAGGCGAAGCTTGGGCTGATCTTCTTCCTGATGGCCTCGGCTTTGTTGGCTTTCGATGTGAAGAACCTTCAACCCTTCATCCCCGAGGATCTCCCACAAAAAGGGAGGGTGTGCATTTTTGGATGTTGGGTTTCGGCGTCGGGGGGTTGAGGTTTCGCATTTAAGGTTTACAACTTTAGGCTGGAGCCTCAAATCCAAGCTCCCAACTGTGCGTCACGAAACCGCCGCTGATATGCCATCGCGATGAGAAAAAAGGGGAGAGACAGAGAACTTAACAAGGAGTACGGCATCTCCGGTGTGCTGCGGGGAGCCACTGACTCATTCTTCGGCTTTTTGGGCTTCGATGCGGTGTGCGCGTTGGCCCTGGATACCAAGGACAGGTTCTACACAAAGTGTCCCTAGTTTGGTTTACTAGATTTACTAGAGGTGGTATTCGTCGCCGTCGTCGTCCTCGTAGAGGCTAACTACTATGATTGTCAGTGTTATTTTCAGGAATAGGAATCATAGGAGGACGAGCAGTAGCCACAGCATGAGCAGCAGTAGCGTGTGGCAGTAGTAGCAGCTGTAGCAGAGGAAGAACGAGTAGTAGCAGTCTCGACTCGCGGCCCCGCTGCGGCATCTTCGTGCGGGAAGGGAGCGCTGCGTTCGGGAGGACCCGGCGTAGGGAGAGCGGAGTGGTTGACGAGCGCCGCTTCGTCTTCCACTCGCGGCTCTCAACCGCAGTGAGCTGCGCATGGGAGGACCCGGCGTAGTAGAGGCGGGGTGCTTGATCGGCCTGGCCCGGTCTCGCTCCCGCGGCCTCCTGTACTCTATCACAGCTAATTTGCCCGGCTGTCCTGCGAGGGCAGCCTCAGTCAAGACTAGGTAGGCCTCAAGAGGGTTGAGACCAATACGTTTTTCAGCAGTCGTAGTCGTCGTAGTCGTAGTCGTGGTAGTGATACTGGGTATTGATAGTGCTCGTAGTAGTGTCCTCACGGACATTCAACACGCACAATATGGAAAGCTTAGAAAACAAAAGCATCTATGTCGAGCTCAAGCTTGCGGTTCAGGGTTCGGGGTGTGCTTGAGACCCATGGTGCCTGAGCGCACAAGGTTTAGCCAAAAGCCTGGAAGCCCGACCGCACAGAATTCCCGTGTGCGAATCCTCCCAGCAGCCCTTATTCTACACGTATTAAGCCCCTCTACATAAACGCCCTACTCCCCAAGACGGCGGCACTTGATCAAAGCCCCGGAGCGAGATGCCCTTGGAGGATGCGCGAAGGGTGGTACCCTCTGCTCTCTTCCTGGGCCTTTTCGTCTCCGGTGGCCTCACCTGCCTTGCAGGCGGCGTTGAAGTGAGCCTTCCAACAACGTGCATCTCAGGAACCATATCAGGGCGTGTCTTTCGATACGAGGATCCCCGGTTTCTTGAAACGTGCAGCACGCTTGTTGCGGGCACCATCGGTTTCTTAATTCTTCCGCACGGAACCGCCTGGATAAGTAGTCCGCCCTTGCAGCCTCTGGAATGACTTGTGCTTGCGCTCACCTCCGAGACCCTACATTGCTTACATCCGTAAACCCAACCTAAGTCCTGAGAAGCGTCCGACCCAGAGTCTTCTGTCACAGGCTTTGTCCTCGTGGCCGCCGTGCCCGCTGCTCGCCTCGACCCGGCGGCGGGCTTCGTCTCGGTGCTTTGCTAGCAGATTTTAATTTAGGGCACCAGGGAAACTCATAATCCAAGCTTGAGGGTTTAGAGGGTTTCGGGTTCAAGGTCGAGGGTTCATGCTCTGGCTTTGGAGTGGCTGCGGGTGCTTGAGGTTGAGCATGTAGGCAAAAGCAGCCTCCGATTGAATCCAAGGTAGTACGTAAGTCGTGTTCATGCAGATTGCTACCTACGTCGTGTCAAGCCTAGGCTGGCGCACAGACCATATGCAGAGAGAGACAGAGAGTGAGGAGAGAGCGAGAGAGATCCCACATACGTAATTCAAAATCTCTTTTGGCATGCATTAATTGCGTCGGAAGAACTGCTTAGCCCTGCAGCTTCTGAAAAACTATCCACTTACAACACGCTATGTTTGTCACAGCTTTGGGTGCCAAACCTCTATACTCTAAGTCACTACACCCCCGATCCCACACCGACAAACCTGGCCGTAAACCTCATGAAAATTTTTTGCCCTAGAACCCTAGAACCCTGAAGCGCCCGAAGGGGTCGAAGACTAGGCTTTCGAGATCCTGGGCAACGACTTCGCAGCCCGCGTTGTCACCGCTGCCCGGGCTGCCTTGGAGAGCTTTTAAACGTTTTGGAGTGTTCTCCACAGAGCACGAGGAAAGAATTAAAGACAGAACCACGAAGGTGGGAGAGTTGCTGGTGCTTCCCGTTGTTGCCTTCGGCTGTTTGCTGCCGCTTGGGCGCTTGCTCTGCTGCTTGGCAGAGGACGACATGGGGCTGCCAAGATTCGGGGTTGCGCAGACGGCTATTGGACAGAACTGAGAACGCGTCGCGTGGCCCTGGCCTTTGCTCACAGTAACGTGCTGAAGATGTAATAGGGCTGTTTACACCTTCCAGGTTGTAAAGGTGATTTTTGACACAGGAGAGAGACGTGTCGGCGGTTCTTCACAGTGCTTGCCAGGACGGTTTCTTGCCACCTCAGCTGGCGCGCCGCGATTCTGCCGATCAGCCCCTTCTGGCTACACTGCTTGGCGGCGCAGCAACGGCCTTATGTGCTGGGCTTGTCCCTTTCGAGGCCCGCAGCAAGGGCGTCGAAGGTAGTCACCAGTACTGCCAGCACCCCTGCATCATCCTGCAATGATTTCTTGTCGCAGGACTTGAACGACATCTCAAGCTTGTGCACACAACCTGCTCGCAGGACCTGAACGACATCTGCAGCGCAGCAGTGCTTTGTTGCTTCATCTTGGCATCGATTTCGGCGGTCGTGGCACGACAAGAAGGCTGCAAGACTAGCATGTACTTAGATCAGCAATTGGGTCCCGAAAGCCTCACTGTTAGAGGTGCCCTGAGGTGCCCTGCGGGCCCAGCTCCGGGAGCTCCTGGCCGCCTTCGCGGCCTTTGCTTTTGCGGCACTTTTTCTTTGCTCCCCGCGCTGGACCACGGACGCAGCACTGGCTCCCACGCTGCTTCGATGGCTGGGTGCTGAAGGCAGCCGTTTCCGGGGTCTTGCCAGTCTTGCCCTGAAGGAGCCGTGCCTTTGGGTTTCAGATTGTTTCAGCTTTCTCTCGTTTTGGTTTGTCCCTCATGCAAAGATGCCTCCCCCTTGCCCTTGCCTTCGGGTTGAAGGGAACGAGTCCTTCGTAGCCCTAAGAGCGTCCAGTCGGTCCAGCTGCAAAAGCGGAAATGGCTATTGTGTAGTAAGTTTGAGTTTGAGGAAATCACGCCAGCAGTTGGCATGAGTAACGGGTACTTGAGTTGACCCTTCGAGCGTTCTGGCTTGGCTTTTTTGCTGGTCGTGGGCGTTGGAATTTAGGCGCTCGAACCCAAAACCACAACATCAGTTTGACCTGCGAGCCTGCGAGCTGCATCTTTGCCTCTGGCAACCATGCACAGTCTGCTCTATGCTCTACAGCCTATCCGTTTCGTAGCCTGGCCTGGGAATCCTGTTCAAGCCCTGAAACGGCTTTAACACCCTTTGACGACTTTTGGAATCAAGACCCCGATTCCCCAGCCGTACAAAGCCTCAAACCCTGAGCGTTCCAACCCGAAACTTCATGGGTTTGCAATGTTCCAGAGGCTTGCAAGGTTACATGCACTTGCAGGAAAGACATCCCATGAAGATCCGTAAGACTCCAAGCCTTGCACCCGAAACTTTGAAGTCTAAACTCGAAGAGGTCTAAATCTTACTGATCTTCCATCTTGTAAGACAACAGCTTGAACTTAAGAGGCCCTCGCAGCCCTACAGCCCAGACCCCAATACCCCCTTGAAGCTCCACGCCCCCAAGCCTTCCTTGAGGCCCACCACCGGCGTGGGATTTCCTGGCACTGGTCGCAGCCGCAGCAGTCGCGTCCTGCGCAATCAGAGCACAGAAGCTTGCCGAGGCCGGGCGGGTAGATCTCCAAATTAGGGTTTAGGGTTTGGGTTTAGGATTATTTAGAGAACTACCCAAGTAGCTTTCTGGGCTTTGAGGCTTTGCATGTTGGGCTCGTAGAGTTCCGCACGAGTGTTCCTCTTGATTCTATGAGGGTTTGGGTACCCCAGTCTCCCTTTACAATTCCCCTGGTTGTTCTAGGATTTCCTTGTTTAAAGACGGCCACCGGCCCTGATGATCCAGAGCAAGCGAGCAACATGAATGTTCAAGCCTACTCAGGGATCGGAAGCATGGCTTACTCCCCTTGAAGAATGTTTGGGGTATCCTGCCTGGCAGTGCACAAAATTAAAGGTGCAACCGTTGGTGTATGAGGGACAGAGACGAAGCCGATATCGGCCACATGAAACAGAAGGCGGAAAAGAAGCGGAGGAGGAGCAGGAGGAGGCAGAGTTGTTTTTGTTGGTGTTGTAGTGGCCACGGGTTGACGTCCCAGAATTCCGTGGCGTGTGTTTGACCCCGAGCAAAGGCTTGTTTTTCCTGATGTCTAGTCAGTATGGAACATGGAACCGAATGCGCAGAATGCACGGCCGAATTCGGTCGGGCGCACAAGTTCGCAGGATCCTCCGGACGGCTTGGCCTTTCCTGTGTCGATCCACCTGGTGTCCGTTCTTGGCTCCACAGCGCTTTTGACGACCCTGCCGGTCAGGGTCACAGAGTTCAGGATTGAGGGTTTGCGGCTAATCAAAGAAAATTCAAACAATTGTTCATCAAGAAATATTCCGTACATTGTATAGATCTCCAAAACTTATCAAATTTAGCTCGAAGAAGAACGCTGCCATTCTTAGTTTTCCTCAGCTTGGAGTATCTGAGGCTCCCAAGAGTAGACGCTTACTGCCGCGGTGCACAGCTTTGCAAGATGCTCGAGGGTAATGCTTCCATTCGCCACAGTGAACGGAATCCGCGGTAGCTTCTGTAAAGCATGTCCACAGCAACTACCCGGGCAAGCATCACGCGGTTTAGTTTTAGGGTTTAGGGAAGAGGAACAATGAAAACCGTCATGTCATTGTTCATTGGGGTAGAAAGTGGGACGACTGCAATCATCATCGGTGCACCGACTTGCGGTCTGGCATTCGTTTCAGGGCACGAGGTTGACCGAAGACCTGAAAGATGGGCAATTGAAAGCCTTTTCGGTTTCAGGTTTTGGGACAGCAATCGAAGCTCTGAAGCTTACAGTCCTTGGCTACAAGACTGCCCTCGTCTTTTCAGAGTGCCTTTACTCGTTCGTCCCAATCTGGCATGCAATATGCACAGTTTTCACAAACTGCACGCCGGTCGCGGTGAGAACTCTATGCTTCTTGGTGTTCCTGTTTTGCACACCTGTTGCCCATGTCGCCACGGACTGCGGATGTAAAGTCTAGGTCATGCTCTGCTTCAAGTCAGTATATTCGACGACGCCGAGGGCATAGTCCGCATGGACGACGACGGGAGGATGAGGAGGATCCGTATACAGGAATGGGAAGCATACAGGATGAAAAGGAAATGCATATCAGGAGCATACTTTGAGGAGGAAGGTTGTATTTCTTCGGACGACGTTCGAAGAGGAGGCATATACGACTGACTATTGTCTACTCCGCCATTTTGGCAAAGACTTGTTGAGCATTGCAGTCATGTCATTTGCTTCGTGAGTGTTTGCGAAGGCTTGTCCGCAGCTGGCTTGTAAAAGGCTTTGACGAACGCTCCAACCTCGGGCGTTTGGCTCAAGACTGGCAACTGCCATTGCGAAAGCTAAAAAGTGAGTTTTCTTCTTGGCCTGTACGGTAGCGCGCCTGCTGCCGTGCCTGTGCCCTCTGACCCGCATAGTAGGTCAGCTAATCCTAAGCTCTTCGGAACTCGCTTGACCCCGGCTAAGGGCTCGCGATACCCAGGGGATATCTGGGGGACACGTCAGCCTAGAACGTATAAACAAGGCGTGTACCGCTCTGAGCCTGAGCGAGAGACTAACAGTGCTCATCCTTCACCTCCACTTGAACTGAACACGACGGTGCTTACCCTACCACTGAAGGCATATTTTGGTCATACTGTCTATTACTTTGCATACTTATTATTATCACTACTTGGAACGCATATCATATTCTGCTTCTGGTTAGGAAACAAATGGGTCCTGCACCGATCTACAGTTCCCTGTGGCTGTCTCCCGGCCGAGGCTTACAGCCTCGCCGCATCTTCAGCGGTGCTGGCAGCAGTCTGGATCTCCAGTTGATGGCCAAGGCCGTCAGAAGCTAGTTGGCCAGTGATTCTGAGATGGACCAAACAAAGATTTTGAAGACCGTTAAATGTGCACAAGTTCCCAATACGGTCAAGAGTGCTTGACATCGGCTCATTCAGCCAACTCGGATTGAAAGCGGCTCCAAATGATTTTTGCGTCGTCAACGAGACCCCTATCATCCGCAGTAAGGTCGGAGATTGGTCGCGTACTTCTTTTGGAGTTCCAAGCCCTCCATGACCCGCTTGTAGAAACCCTGTGAGATCCTTCTAAGAACCCCAAGAACCCTGATGTTTCGCTACAACAAGACTGAGGTTCCAGATTTCGGTGGTGGATTTGCAAGGAGGGGCTTCAGAATGAGAATAGGGTTTTGGGGCGCATTGTATCCATCCGTTTAGGGTCTGGAACAAAAATACTGGTATTCTAAACCCAAAACCCTCAACCCTAGACACTCCCGACCTCTCGATTAGCTGGCATTCCCCGAGCCATGCCACGCGCACTGCCTGCGCGCGGCTTCAACTCTGATGAAGAAATTCTGGCGTACAACCGTGGGCTCGAGGCCGAGGGTGCGACGCAAAGGGGATAACAAGATGGCAACCCTCATGAGCATGACAATGATGGGTTTACGGTCAGGAATGTGGAGTTTTTGCTTCCCAAACAACAGCTTGGCAGGACTAAGTTGAAATGGTATGAGGTAAAGGGATTCGTTGGAAGCGCGCGAGGCCTGCTTGCTTTCCGCGTCTCCACAACTGTGGCGGTACGCACATTCTGGCATTAATTAAGTCGTGGTATTTCCAGAGTCGAAGCCCTAGCCAGCCCTGATTCCCTCCAACGTAGCCCCTGAATGCGTCGGAGCGTTGACATGGCCTATCGACGTCGTGACAGGCAAACGTACAGCATGGCTTTGGAACGTAGTCTTCTAACAAAGTTTCACCAAGACTCTGTTGCAACCACAAGCATGGTACTGTAGGGTTTGGAGTTTATGGGTGGGGCCCCTGCTGGGTATTGGCGGCAAACCTTTGCAGGCGAAGCGAGCCAGACAAGAAGATTGTATGTGTTGTTCGCAGATTGGCACGTGCTGCTTCTTTCATCTTCTTTTCGCAGTTCGCGCGCAACTTCTTGCTCTGCGGCTAAAGTCTTAGTTGCAACACAACACGGTGCCCGTTTGCCCATGCATCATCATGCATCTTGCTATCGAAGACATGTGTTCAGTCTCGGAGCGTAGTTCAAGCCCGGAGCCCTATTCAACCTTCCCTGTGCCACATAGCTCAAGAAACCAGCTTGTAAATAGCACCAAACTCATACAGCCTAACTAATATGTGAGAAATGATGTATAACACCGTCCCCACATGACTGAAGCCGGACGTTCTCTAACTGGCAGGCTTGAGAGGGCAAGTCCTCGCACGCCCATAAACACGACACCCTAAGCGCCATCCATGATGCTCGAAACCTTCAAGAATATGCCCCACCGACGCTTACAGAGGTTTTCAGGGTTCAGGGTCTTCAGGTTGTCGCATCAACAGGTCATGTTGTAGAGGGGTGGCTGTGGCTGGCACATTGCAGCATGCAGATGTCCGAGGCCCAGTGAACCAGGACGGCGTTTGGGCCTGAAGATCACTGAGCAGCACCACGGGCCAGAAGACCTCAAAGTGGCCAGGTCGCTGGACAAGCTTGGTCACGTTGTCGGAAATCTCGACAGAAACCCAGAAGCAGGAAGAATTGCTCGAGCTCATCCTGAAGGTCGTGGAGTAGCACTATAACTTAACCCAGAAGCAGCTTGGGCAATGCATATGGAGATCTGAAAGATTTTCAAAAACAAAAAGAACTGCTGGAGCGTAGCCTGGTGGTTTTTGAGCCGCACTTCGGTCCAAAGCAAGCGTGGCCAGAACGCTGCCTACGGTCCACAGCACCTCGAAGTGGCCTGGTCGTTGCACAGACTTGGCAATGCTGTAAGCTCGGAGACTACCAGAAGCAGGAAGAACTGGTGGAGCGCTGCCTGAAGATCCGAGAGCAACACCTTGGAGCAGAACACCTCGAGGTGGGCGTCACGCTGTGCGATTTGGGTCATGCATGCCCTGGAGCGGGGTCTGAAGCTTCGAGAGCTGCATTCGGGGACAGGGAACCTAGCAGATGTCTGGATGCTGAACCACCTGGGCGTTTCTGTCAGAAAGCTCGGAGAGTACCAGAAGGCAAAGGAGTTGCTCGAGAGCAGCCTCAAGATCATGGAGCATCAACATGGAGCAGACCACAATGAAGTGGCGTGGAAATTACACATTCTGAGTCGTGAATATGGCGATCTCGAAGATTACCCCGAAGCAGAAGGATCTGTTGGAGCACAGTCTGGAGATCAAGGAGAAAATCTACGAGAGAGATCATCCCCAAGCGGCCCTAATTCTGAACCCCCTGGGCAAGGGGAAGATCATAGAGTCGCCGACGTGGCCAGGACACTGAACAATCTGAGCAATGCTGAAGGTTGAGGAGGTGTTGACGTATGTAGTGCGAAATGCAGTTAGTTTGCATGCTTGTGGATGCCCAAGGTTTGTCAAGCCTTTGATCGCTGCGTTGTAGTCGACGACCCATCCCGGAGCCCGTAACTCGCTGATCCTTTCAATTTCTGTCTCTTATGCAGCTGTGATTTCCCGTCGTATAAACTGGGGATGCGGTTTGTTGTCGTTGAGGCGAAGGTTTCTAAACCAGATAGGAGGTCACGGTTGAAGGCAAATGTCCAGAAAAACTGTTAGGAGTTGAGTACTTGGGGTTACACTCAGTACCTCTCAACCGTCCTTGGACAAGCAGATAGAGACATGGTCTCCAAGATTGCACAGGCAATTGCTGGAGTTGTTCATGCTGCTGCTTGTTTTGTTGGTGGTGCTGAGGAGGATCTGCCAGCAAAGCTCCATAGTTCGTTTGTAGCTTCAATTCCCCTAAAGACGAGGGCCGTCTGCGATCATCCCCCTACTACAATCCATAGTACAATCCTGACCGAGAGAGGACCAGGGCTTTGCATGATTTTAGACTTTCCCTTTGTGGCGATTCCCTTCCAAGGCCATTGCACGAGAGAATCTTCTCTTCGGCAACCTCAAACGCATCAAAGCCTCTACCCTAAACCACAACTCGAAACTCTTGGGGTTCCCTGTAAATAGAGGACTTCTGAAGGTCACCTGGAAACCCTGTGGAGGCTTTGGCACCCGATGCGGCACCTCGCTCCCAAGGTCTGCGGCTCAGCCTCTTGGGACGATTTGGGAGAGACCGCGTAGACCTGGCCCCCTCGCGTAGCAGTGGCCGCCACACGTGCCGATGCTACGGTTTGTGTAAAGCTCGTCTCCGAGAGGTGTAATTCGTTGGAAGATAGACTTCAATAGACCAGAACCGTAGGTTTAGGGTTTCGGGCAAGATAAGGGCCACCAATTAAGGTACCCAGTAAGCTGAAGCCTTTAGTTGCTTTGAGACAAGGACCCTTTTCACAGCACCGAGCTCAAGCACGCCACGACCTGGCGGCTCAACAGGGGTTAGTTTGTTTGCATCGAGGCTTCCTGTTATGTCAAAGATTTTGTAGGGTTTGGAGGCGGTGTATATAGAGATTGCCCTGAAGCCGCGTTCTCTCGGATTAGGGTTTAGGATCGACCCCAAGTTCGCTTGAGGGAGGAGCTACGACTCGAAGCTAATTTGTACGTGTCGGCAACTGTTGCTTCTAGCTTCTTTCCATTTGAGTGTAGGAACTTGCAAGCACCGCAGCCA
>CAJNJA010010342.1:0-11916 GCA_905231915.1 Symbiodinium necroappetens
CGCGGGACTTAGTAAGTGGGTAATAAGTAGACTTACAAGTACCATAAAACGGGTCCTAATTGGGGTTATAAGTTATGATACTTTATAAGTCTATCAAATACCTCCAAGTAGAGACTCCAAAACTCCCGGAGCCGGCCCTGAACCCAACAGCGGAACCATCAGCCGGAAAAAAAAAAAAAACTGGGAGCCCCCGAATCTTTAGGGTTTAGGGTTTATAAACCCTATAGGGCTAGGGTTTCAAGCGGATGACACCTAAGCTCCCAACCCTCGGAGCTCAAGGCCTCTGAAACTTTTGGGGTACCTGCTTAGGTCCCCAATATAGTACGGCACCCTTTAAAAAAGGGCTCCAAAAGGGGCCCTATTTTTGAGAACTACCCATATCTTCTGAAAATTTCCAAAAGCCCTATAAACCCCCAAACTCTGAGCCTACAGCCTCCTGAACTTGGTCAGACTCCAGCGGGAGGCAGTCGCTCATCCACTGCTCAACAGCGGAGACCACAGGGCGGAAGAGGCTGCGCTCCTGAGGTTTAGGGCTTTAGGTTTTGGGTTTAAACCCCAAACCCTAAACCCTACACCCCAAACCAAACAAACCCCAAACCAAATAAACCCCAAAACCAAAATTCAAAAGCCTTCAACGGTCTCAACATCTGCAAAGCGTGGGCCAAGGCTCGGTAACATTGAACCTCTGCAGAACCTCCAGCGACTGCTTGGCCACCAAAGTCTCCAGCTTTTGTTCCACCTCTGATCGTCGGATCCTGGACTTGCTCCGACTCGAATTTTAGGGTTTAGGGTTTAGAGTTTAGGGTTTAGAATCTATGTCCTTATAACCCTGGGTTCGAGAAACCCAAACCCGAAAATCCGAAACCCCACAATTCCTGAAGCCCCCTACCGGGCCCCTGAGCGAAAAAAGCACAGAAGGCCAAACCGGGCCGGGAAGGTCCTGGAGAAGGTCTGGTCCAATCTTCGTGCCAGCGCTGGAAGTCTCTCCCAGCTGATCAGGACCTCCGCTTTAAGCTTTTTTTTCAAGGGTTAGGGTTTAGGGTTTAGGGTTTAGGGTTCAGGGCTTAGGGCTTGGGGTTCAGGTCCCGAGACTCAGGTGAAGGGGGGGGTTTCTGGGGGCTTATGGTAGGAATCCTTCCAGTCCGATATGGTCCATCGGCGCTAGTACGCTAGTATTCCGGCGTGGTTTCAATAATAATAGCAGTAATAATCATACCAATAGTAGCAACAGTAATATTAAATAGTGACAGTATGAATAAGCAGTACCACGCAAAATCTTTCCAAAGAGCGAAGGAAAAGGTCAGTCAAGGAGCCTCCAGAGCATCCAGCGCCCGATTCTCCTGCCATTGGCATAGGCAGGCCTCACATGAGTAGTTCTCCAGATAAGGTCCCTTTCTAGGTCCCCAATATAGTACGGTCCCCAATATAGTACGGCACCATTATAAACAGGACCCTAAAAGGCACCCTACTTTAGAAGACTACCCACATAGCTGTGAAGAGCTTCGGTTGACGTACATCTATGTCAATGTGTATACATGTGTAAAAACAAGACAAACAAACAAAGAGCCACCTTTGTTTCCTAGTTATCTAATCTTATCCAATCTAGTCTAATCTAAACTAAACTAAACTAGCCGAATCTGATCTAGCCTAACCTAAGCCAAACTATCCTTGTGTGTATGTACATCTATACATATACATATATATATATGTACATATATATATATGTATTATTTTATTTATTTATTTATCTATTTGTTTATTTGCATCTATATGTACAAGGATGAGTACTGGCTCAAGTCCTATAGTTTGATGAAACTGCTAGTTAAGAGGCTATGCATGCTACTGCAGGCCAGTTGTGATTCTGGCATGCGGTTTCGCAAGTATGTAGATATGCCGACCACGCATCTCAGCGCTTGCCTTTGCGGAAAAGACATGGAGGATTCGTTCTGGACGTTTCGGACGAGGGAGCGGGATTCGAGCTCCCAGGCGTTCAGGGCGAGGAACGAGCAGGGCATGGAAATCGTCTGGAGCCGGGCTTCGGACCCTTCCGGCTCTATTTTAGAAACCTTCGCAATTTAGACAGCAAGCTGTCACTTCTGTCACAGCTATTCGTTCGACCCCAGCCAGCACACAACACCGCCCTGACCCCGAGCAGGAACACTCCAAAAGCAGGTCACCCCCAAACCCCGGAGCCGAAACCCAACCCGAAACCCTAAAGCCCCTAAACCCGAAAGCCCTTAAACCCTAAGCCCTAAACCCCTAAACCCCCTTCAAAAACAAACCTTCTTACACATGGGAAGCAGGCCCAAGGAGGCCTGGAAGGAGGGGATCAGGAGCCCTTTGCCTTGCATTCCGGCGCTCGGAATCGGCTTTCTTGTAAGGGCTTTCCGAGGGTTTAGGGTTTAGGGTTTAGGGTTTAGGGTTTAGGGTTTAGGGTTTAGGGAAGGTCATTTTCAGGTTTTGCACGGGGGCTTTATGAGGCTTGCAAAAGAAGTGCTTATATGGGTTGCAGGGTGCTTTGTGATGTTGTAACAAGGGCTTTCCATAGGGAGTTTTCTTCCAAAGCCATACCATGTATCGACTGCACGTCATTGGCCATCTGATCCCGTACAGGCGCTTCAAAGAGCTCTCTCTGCATACTTGCACTGTGTAGGAGGTCATCCTGTGCGGAGTTTCTTCTCTAGACCCAGATAGACAGAGATGCATAACATGTGAGCCAACATACACATCTGTATATGCAATGCATGTGTATATACAGTTGCGCATACGTGCATATGACAACTTTCTACCCACATATGTAGGTGGCTGTACTTCCACCTCTAGTTGTTTAGACTTGTGCGAGCACTTACTGTTAACTCTGCATTCGTGTATCCACTTATTTTCAGGCTTACCGATTGCAATGGTGTAGGGTAGGTATAGAGATGGAAATTTAAAGGTTCATGGGACTTAGTAACTAGGGTTGCAAATAGCGTAACCCAGCTTATAGCCCCAATTAAGGTATTTATAACTATACTTAGAAAAAGATACAGAAATAAACATAGATATAAAGAACGATACAGATACAGATACAATACTGACACACAGACATACAGATCTACAGGTATACAGACAAACAGATATACAGATATATTGTTTTTCAGATATAGATTCATGGATAGATGGAAGGAAGCATGGATGGACAGATAGATAGGGCTGCACACATAGACAGTCATTTATGGAAAGGGAGAGATAGAGGGAGAGAGAGACAGAGGGAGAGAGAGTGAGCGAGAGAGCAAGAGGTATTCTATGTCATGTGTGTCTGCAAACCAAATTCCCGAGCAGACTTGTCCTCGAGATGCTCTTCAACTTTTGGTAAATGCACAAAAACTCATAGATCACAAGCACTGTACTCTACACCCAATATCTGCCAGAACCTCATAGTCTCAAACCCGCGTCGAGATGCAGAGGCTGATGATGGTGGAGATGCCAGCCAGGCCGAAGCCATCGTGGTGGTGTTGGAGGTTATACCGCCACACCAGAACCAAACCGATAACCACCTCTGGAAAGTCTATGGTTTCGGATGCATGCGTAGTTTGAAAGCCCTGGTGCGAGGTGCTTCGCATTCAGCGGGGTTCACCGAGTCTCGAGGGTTTGCTGACAGATGCTTAAAGGATCCAAGGACTCAGCAAGGAGGTGATGGCATGGGAAACAAGGCGTGGCGATATGTGCTGCTTCCTTTCGACTTACTTACGAAATCCACACAACTGGCACGACCGCTGTGGAGAATTCCCTCCATGCTCTGGATCTCGTTTCTGGGAATACCGTAATCCTGTCATTTTCGGGAGGACTTCCCAACTTGCCCTTGTCTTGAGGTGGGCCTGAAGAACCTCCTTGTGGTACTTGTTTTGCAGAAGGAAAATTGTTCGGGAACCCTCCGGTCAATATTCGGGTCCTTATCTTACCCCACCTGCGGCCAGTCGCGGGTCCATGCCATCATCAAACGAGAGCTGCTGAGGAAGTCCACAGACAAGTTCCCTGCTGACCTCACGCTCCACTCCGTGAACCTTTCCGCCACAGGCCGGGCGGGCCTTCGTGGGTCCGGGTTCAGCAGCTTGTAACACTACGGTTGATGGTATAAATCCTGCATCACCCATAATAAGGAATAGACCCAAATTCCCATAGTTTAGGGTCCTTAAGGTAATGCAGGATGTATATCATCAACAGTATCTCATGCCATCAAATAGACAACAGTACATTTTCGTACCAGACAATATGACACGGGCCTGCGCAGCTCCAGAATCGGCCAAAAGCTTTTTCGCAGATCTCTTTTGCCGTCCTCGTGTGCTAAAACCTGCAGGTACGAATAGATGACGACGTAAATAGAAAATGTGAACAGTAGTCCGCCATCTGCGAGGTAGAGATAAACACCATGCATCCAGCCCTGCATGTCCTGACTCTGTTCTTGCGACATGCTGTCGACATCTGTCACCGTCAGAGACTTCGAGTGGACAGAAGTGTTGGTCTGGTTGAACCACTCACCGGGCTGATACCAGGCCATGCTGCAATAAGAGTTCAGGCACCTGCGCTCCGCGGTTACAGCGGACCGAATGACTGAGGAGTCAAAGATCGAAACCACAAGGACAGGAATGTCAATGATGGCCATTGCCAGAAAGGCCACTACGCAGGCCAGCCATTGGAGCGCCAGCAGGAGCAAAGCTGCAAGGCTCCGAAGAGCGTAGAGAAGTACGGTCGCGGGAAGCACGACGAAGGAATAGAGCCCATAGCGCAGGTTGGCATACAGCGTTGCCCAGAACCGCACACACCCCGGCCCTGCTGCCAAGGAAAGGCTGGCCAGAGCAAAGAGCACTTGAAGCGGCAGGAGAGGCAAGCTCAAGGATATCTCCTCAATGTAGGGGCCTTAATAATTAGAATAGGGTTTTGGGGGTTCCTTGTTATAAGTATAGTATAATATACCCCAAACCCTATTCTAATCATTAAGGAAATCTCCTCATGCAAAGGGATGCAGCGGGGAAGGCGGCCTGCAAGGAGGAGAGTGAGCTCCAGAGACACCAAGAGGGCTCCCACCGGAAAGCCCCAGGGCGTCCTCGGCTCCAGGAAGCAAATGCCCGTGATGAGCCAGTCCTTCATGGTATCGAAGAGGTCGCTGACGCATGGGACGGTGTAGAGAAGCACCGCCTTCCATGTGGATGCACCCAAAGCTTCCGCGTCAACCATGCAACATCGCAGCAAGTTCTGAAGGAACAATGTCCATAAGCAAAGCTGCTGCCAGATTGCCCACAACTCCCAGGCAACACCTCCTCCTGCATGCGAGGAAATCCAGGAGTTCGAGACAGCCAGAGCCACTAAGCCCCCACAAAGGAGGTGATACGCTGCCACACCACCAAGAAAGCCGCCCATCTCCAGCTTCTCCTCTACAGGGCTCCCCGGCGCCATTGAAAGGGCCCGGAGTTCGACGTCCTCCTGGGGGATGGGCTTGAAGCTGGGGTAGATTCGAAGCTTGGCGAGGCGGAAAGCCAGGCGCAGGCTTTCGCAGATCACTGCCATCAGTAGGGGCGATAGCCTGAGACGGCACAAGAGGGCAGAGAAGCATGCAGATGAAGACCCAAGAGGTTCCAGAGAATCAGGAGTGCTTGTAAGCAGGATCCTACTTGATACACATATATATATATATTTATTTATTTATTTGTTTATTTATTTATTATTTATTTATATTTATATTTATATTTATATACATATATATATATATGTATATGAAGGGTCGCTCATTTCTGAGACTCTCATCTTTTTTATGTTCAGCTTGCACGTGCGAGGCTCCTCATCGTCAGTATGGCCTTCTTGTGCATCACAGTCATGGATATTAACTGCTGTAGTCGTCTGTAGCGGTACCCCTTTTCAGGATTTTTTTAAAGGTCAGTGGTCCAGCTCGAGGACGGGGTGCAGATTGACGGAGCCCCAGTACTGGAGACGCTCCAAGCGCTCGGCATCGTCCAGGTCCGAGAGCGCTGGCAGCAGTCGGTGAGGCGGAGCCACCTTTGCTTGCTTGCTTGCTTCGCTTGCTTGGGCGCCGTGGTACGGCTAAATTCCCGAGCATGCTACAGCTCCTGACAAGTGTATGTTGCTTCACCTTGGCTTTTGAAGGTGCAGGCTTCAAGTTCTAGTAGGATTCATGTAAGCAAGCGCACATGCGGTGGAAGCCTCACGCACTCATGTGAACCTCCATGCTACCAAACGGACAAACACGCCAAGCACTTGCTTTTCTTTCGCTTTGGCACTAGCAGAGCAGGAGCTTCTGCCCGTCCACGGCCGCATGCCCAGTGGAGAAGGCCCGCCACGTTCGGGACACTGGGGAGCACTGCGGCCATGCTTTGTCTAGAGGTTCGGGATATTGTGAACTCCTTGTGCGGGAAAATCCAGCTGTATACATGCAGAAATTGAAACGGTGATGTATGCAAGCATGCAGCTGCATACCTGTGTAATTGTACAGCTCGATATATCAATGTATCTAGATTAGCAGATGCATGTTGCTTCTTGCTTTGTGTCTTTATGCCCACCTGGTGCCAGAAACACCACTGGGGTATCTTGCACTGTTGTTGGAATTACGGAACCCTATGTACTTCCTATGACCCTAAACCCTAAACCCGATATTATCTACTTCCTTTCTCACGGCTTCAGGCTTCGCGAGGTTTCGGGTTGAGGGGTCCTGCTCGTTCAGCTTCGCTCAGCGGCGGTGTGACCCATGAGACCTTTTTCCATTCGAAGACACGGCTCAAAGCCCGCGCGGCTGCCGAAAGGCTCAGCGTTTAGGGTTGAAGAGTTTAGGGTGATCCCGACCTGAACCCCATAGGGTTTAAGGTCTAGGGTTGTTTTTTTACACCTTGAAGGGTTTAGGGTGTAGGGTTTAGGGTTAAATCAAAGTTTGGGATGCTGCTTCTGTCCGAAACCAAAGCCCTGGAGAGGTTGCAGGAAGCAGGGCCTGGGCCTGAAAAACCCTCCAACTTGGAAATACCCCAAAAAGCCCCAAGGGTTTAGGGCTTAGGGTTCAGGGTTTAGGGTTTAGGGTTCAGGTTAGAGCCCTGATTCCCAAGCGAATCTCGCGGCCTTCACTCCCGAGCCTTCGATCCGAAGGAATCAAAACTTCGAATATGTCCCGGATCCCGGCATCGGAAACTCTTTAGTCCAGGGTTCTCGGTCTGGGGTTTAGTCACTCTTTGGTTTAGGGTTCTAGGTTTAGGGTGTAGAGCGTAGGTTTTTGGGCCTTAGGGTTTAGGGTTTAGGGGCTCAGGGATGAGGCAGACAACCCAACACTGACCTTCTTGTATTGCTTCCTTCTCCTAAGAAAGCATTAGCCGAATCACGGAATGCAGAGCACTTCCTTCCCTTCTTGCGATAAAATCCTTGCTGTAATTATCGCCGTTGTTGGTACTGAAATCACCATCACCATACTCTTTCTTCTTCTTGTCATTGCTATTTTGCCTGTTACCTGGCGGACACATGTGGAAAAGCCAGCTTTCCTTTTGTCAAACATCGTAACAGAACAGTATGGCACTTACAACCTGCAAGCCTAGCGCTTTGTGTCCATGCTCTTGCCATCCTTGCCAACTACCGTCATAAGCACTCATGAAGATTGTGCTCCTGTGTTTGCATCTTGCATCCTCGACACGAAGAAGCTATGCCCTTAGCCAGAGCCCCAAATCCGAAACTCTAAATTAAATTACTAGAGAGTCTAGAGCCTTTACTCCTGACCCTAAACCCTGAAAACAGGGGGAGAAAAACGAAGAGCAAACACAACTGGGCCGCGAGCGCCCATGTCGCCAGCCTGGGCAGGAGCCTCCAAGGCAGTCGTCAGCTCCTGCTTGCTCCGGTGCAACGCTTCTGGGCTTGGGGACGTTGGGGAATTAAGGGGGGCCTTGGCCTTGGGCGCTTTTGGGATTAGATGGATTTAGGTATTTAGGGTTTAGGGGGTTTCGGGGTTTAGGGGTCTGTTGGTTGCAGGAGTTTGGAGCTTCAGAGGTTCAGGGATGCAGGTTTGGGGCCTCGGCAGATTGAATGAAGCGAGACGCAGGTGGTTTGGGAGCTTAAGGGGCGTACAAGTGGATGTGATAAGGCTCCTGCAACACTTCGGGTTTTGTTTCGAGTCTGCGGCGCCTGCTTGGGAACATCTTCAATTGGGACAGTCCGGCTACCTCGGCTGAAACCGCCTTCGTCAAGGTCTCGCGACGGCATCGACGGCGATGACTATTGCTACTCAGCTGCTACTCCGACCAAAAGGTCGCTCCTTGTAGTAGTAAAGGCAAATGCCCACAGCCACGACGGTGAAGGCAACTTGGCTGCACAAGGCTCTAAGCTCCTCGGCCTGAATCACTGAATCTAGACTGACCGCCGAAGCACACAGCACTTCATAGCTAGAATAAGGTGTTGGGGGTGTAGCAGCATACAATTACATAGAGAATAGACGGGATACTATGTCTACTAACTCTTCGACAACTGTATTAGGGCTTGAGGTTGTTCCCACCATGTTCTGTGCTGCAGGGCAGTCCCACGCGCAAGAAGCTAAACCTTGGTACTAATCTCGAACCCTAAACCTTCAAACGGTAAATCCTGAACCGACAAACCCAGAACACTTCACCTGTAAATCGCTAAGCCTGCTACTAACAAAACCCTAACCACCCAAGTCTGATCCCTACAACTCTCTAAGGAACCCTGAGACCTTTGAACGAAACCTTTAAAGGAACCGTACTGGACCTCTTGCAGGAATCCTAACACACACAAGCAAAATTCAACAGCTCAAACAGAGAGGAAGTGAGGCCCCGAACGCGCACGAAGGACACCATCACGTAGCTCCGAGATGTGATCCTGTATGGGGTTTAGGGTTCGGGGGTTGATTTTAGGGAGTTTTTGAGTCGTAGGATTTCTGCAGGATTTATGTGTTCCGGTTTAGGAAGGGTCCAAGGATTGCATGATCTCTGAACCTCTCAGGCCGAAGCCTGACTGTACGTTCTAGTTGGCTCAGTGGGCATCGAGCTCCATGGGCACACACAATCACGGAACCACCGGAAGCATAAGTAAAGGGTTTGGTAGGCATCTGACAATATCTGAGGGGGTTCCATCGGAAACTCTGAAGCTCGGACAGCTTCACGGCGCTACTCTTTTTTGACAGGCGCACAAGTGCGCGCCAATGCAAGAAGGCCGCTTGGGCGAACCTGTGCGCAAGCCGCATGGAGATAGACAACTTGTCTGTTCAGGACCCCCGACTACTCCAGGGGTTTGGGGGGCTATACGGTTATATGTTACAAACACACAGAGGGATGCTTTGAGACTCTGCATGCTACATAGTGGCATTGCTGCCGAAACACCTGAGGCAGCCACAAAGCAAGGTTGCGGGATAAGGCCTTTAGGACTTTAGGCAGATTATTGACACTCCATACTATATGATATTCTCATAAAGGATATTCTCAAATGTCTGTTTATTAACCCCCTCCCTAACAATGTTTGTGAAATTCATGTGTATAGCTTCCTCAATAGAAGAAGTCTCTATGGTTGCAATAACCAAAAGTGCTAACTATCAATCCTTTCACAAACTTATGCCAAGGGGATCTAAAGTAAATGTTATTCAATCTGTCTCAGTAATAAATTCCACATCTCTAGGTAACGGCATCAGCCGCCATCCTTCCAAAAGGACTTCGGCACTTACTATTTAAAGCATGAATTCTATATTAATGTATAATATCTTTTGTTAAGACTATTGGTCAATAATAGCAATAAAGTAAATGAATTTCAAGGCTCCTCTAAATAATTGTTATGGTAGTTGTGCTTTAAGCTAAAACCATACGAATGATGATTATACTAATCTGCGTCCTATACGAATTAACCGTGGTTATGTTTATGTATAACCGATACTCTCAAAGAGTCACTCGGCCAACTCGCTGTGTGCAGCCCGTGCACACAGGAAAGAACACCTCATTCTCGGAAGCATAAGAGCCCCTTGAGCCCACCATGAGGGTGGTTGGTGTCCTACCAAATCGGCAGGGTGTCAAATACCAATTCATCCAACAAGTCGTGCGGACGCTGTCCTCCACATAAACTGTTTCACCCGGTCCCACCATCGTCCGCACAAGCCAGAACAAGGCAATTGGCCCTGTTGTTGTTGAGAAAGCACAACTCGCTCTGCATACATCCGGCCGGAAGTTCGCAGCCGAAACCCGAAATTTCCACAACGCCGCCCCGAAGCCCCAATCTCAATCAATTCAGGCAGTGGACGGCCCCACACCCGAAGCCCGAAACCCCACACCACACACCCAAACCCTAAACTGCAAACCTTGAACCCTAAACCCGAAACCTCAAACTCCTGCCCAAGCCCTAAGCCCCAAACCCCGAACCTCAAGACTTCACTACTACGATTACCATCAATACGGTTGATGGCATAATCCTGCATTATCCATAGCAAGGAATATACCAATAATTCCCATAGTTTAGGGTCCTTAAGGTAATGCAGGATTTATATCATCAGCAGTACCATTGATATGCAATTACTATTGCGAACATCCTAACCTCGAAGCCCCAAACCCTAAACCCTAGGCCCCAAACCCCTTAAACCTACTAACCCTAAGCCCTAGAACCCTAAACCCTAAACCCGAAACCCCGAACCCTATTAACAACCCGAAACCCTAAACCCGACATATTAACCCTAAACCGTAGAACCCGAATCTCAACCCGAGCCTACTCCGCCTTACGCTTCCCAGGCTTTGCCGCCGCCGGGCGCTTCAGTTTGGCCTTTCGCTCTCAGCTTTGGATCCCGGAACCCAGAGAACCCAATGCCCCTTAATTAAGGAATATACCTTAAATTATAGGGGCCTTAATATTATGATTTAAGGTATATTCCTTAATTGGGAAATTCAAGAATCCCTTTACTAAGGTCGTGGCTTCAAGGAAATTCAGGAAGGCAAGGGCCTTTCAAAATTTTAAAACGGCTCCTGGCCTTTCAGATGTTCAAGGATTTTGAGGGCTTTACGGGTTTTATAAAGTTGAAAAGATTCGGGCCTCCAAAAAACAGGCTGTACCTTTCAAGATTTTGGAATTTCAGTCATGATAAGGCATTTAAGGGGCATTCAAAAGTGTTTAAAAAAGACTCCTGGCCTTTCAGGTGTTCCAGGATTCTAAGGGCTTATCAACCTTCCAAAATTCTGGCCTTCCCCAAAAGGCTGCGTTTGTCAAGATTTGAGGAATCTTCAGGAATCTCAAGTGCTTTTCAGTTTTTGAAAAGGCCTCTGGCCTTCAGGAATAGAATTCCAAGGATCCACCCAATAAGCTCCGCTTGTTCAGGCTGTGAAGGGTTCTTGAAGAATTCAAGGGGCAACTGAATTCCAAAGCGAATGGCCCTTCAGCTCTTTCACCATGCTTTGCGGACTTTGAAGAAATCATGGGCGCACACTGTTTCGAACGTGGTTGAAACGCTCAAATCTCAACACACATGACGAAGCTTTCTACGGTTTAGTAGGGTTTAGACCCTGAGATATCCCCTGGTCGTTTTCCAAGCCTTGCCGACAATGAATCCCTCGAAGATTCCCTTGAAGTGCAAACGATTCCCCCGATACTTCGCGGATTCCCCTGATTTGGTTTAGACTCCCTTGATTTTTCCCTTGGATCTTGGTGGAGATGCATTGTTGTCACCTTCTTCTTTTCGGGGGGGGGGGGGGGGAGCCTGCTTTTTCTCCTCCCTGAATCAAGTGACTTGACGCATCTGGCATATCTTGAAATGATGTTTCGGCGTTGCAGAGGGTCCTGCGTTCTGAACTGCAGGTCAGGGCCCATGGATAGCGCAGCATTGCCCCTGAACCCTCAAAGGCTTTTAAACTCTGATCTGATGTTACGAGATCTTCGGATCCGAGCCTTTGCTTGCAATGAGCGGAGCTGTTCCCG
>CAJNJA010010342.1:12122-40554 GCA_905231915.1 Symbiodinium necroappetens
GTAGGTAGGTAGGTAGGTAGGTTGGGTGGTGGTAGGCAGGTAGGCAGGTAGGCAGGTAGGCAGGTAGGCAGGTAGGCAGGTAGGCAGGTAGGCAGGCAGCTAGCTAGGACGGTAGGTAGGCAGGTAAGTAGGTAGGTAGGTAGGTAGGTAGGTAGGCAGGCAGGCAGGCAGGCAGGCCGGGAGGTAGCTAGGTAGGCAGGTGGGTAGGACATGTGCATTGTGCATGTGCATGTGCATACACATATACACACACTTACACATACCCATATACGTATGTGCTTACATATAGGTCTGCACAAATACTCATATACATATACACGTACATATACATCTACACGTAAACGTAAATGTGCATGTATATAAACATATACATATGCATATACATATACATAATACATAAGACATGATACATAATACATAATACATATTACATATGATACATAATACATATAGTACATAATACACTATACATATACCTTTCCATACAGGTATACGTACACGTATACGTATACGTATACAAGTACATATACCTTTGCATATACGTATACATACACAAAGACAGGCGCCCATACCTGTGCTTATATCGATATACCTGCACCCGTACCTGTACCTGTACATATCCGCATACATAGACATATACATAGTATACAAATACGCATATACATATACACATGTGTTTACACATGCACACATACATACATATAAACATATTTATACTTTATACTTAAACTTATAAATATACATATACATATACATACACATATAAATATACATACACATACACTTCTTCCGGACGCAGCGAACGAGTCGTCGCCTAGCTAGTCCAGGCAGAACCTTTAGTTCCGGCACCTCGTAGGTGCGCACCTTTGTGCCCCCCCAACTATCGCTGTACATACACATACACATACACATGCATGCATACATACATACATACATTATATTTCACTACATTGGATATGTATATATATATATATGTAGGTGTGTGTGTGTATATATATATATGACCCCATTCAATAAACTTGCAAGCTCACTTCCAGGCCTCTCTCGTCGGGCCGGGCTCCAGCTGTAGTCGGGAGCTCCACAAGAAGAGATCACCATGCGAAGCCAAAGACGTCACCTGGGTTTTTTTTAAGCACCTTTTTCCCCCCTAGCAATTAAGGTCGGCGGAATCCACTACCGGGGTCTAAGGCTTAGGGTTTAGGGTGTTTAGGGTTTTGGGCTTTTGGGGCTCAAGGGTTGGTTTAGGGTCTAGGGTCTAGGGTTAGGTCACGAGGATGTGGCTTCGAGATTTACAGAGTCCACCGATGAGCAGCTGATATTAGCTACAGTTTCTAATAGCGGCAACTCATTTAACACGCAACATGTATCATGTTTTATTATAATCCTTACACTTGCAATACTGTCTTTCGTACGTGCTATTTGCTATGGAATCCTTCGCTACTTTAGTCACATCCAAGAATTGGTGAATGATTTCTTCATGTTCTATTTCACTGATATCGGTGTTTCTTAAGAACCCTTTCACAAAAGAACTCCCTGAGCGCAATCCGTCTGTTCATGTCTGATTTTGTCTTGCTTTTAATACCCTTCTAATTCATTTATTGCCCCACGTATTTTTTTTCTATGTATTGGTCGTCGGTTGTAGATGTGTTAAATACTTTTCCATGTTCGTCATCATGGCTTTTTGCCGTAACAATAATGTGTCTTTCTTGCTATATTCAACACATAATTTTGCTAATTCTGTCTCTAAACGTGTCATAATATACTGATAGTTGCTTTTATCAATGTCTTTTCGTAATGCGATTTCCTTCATGGGTTTCATATATATATATATACATATGTGCAAAGCTTAGGTTAGTCATCAAAAACGTTGTATTTATTTTTCTGTTCCTAAAGAAAACCTCTGAATTCATTCCTTCCGTTTAACTCTGTATTTATCCCCGATGTACAAACCAGCCCTACAAGATTTATTGCACACCCTTTGGAATACTTACTTACAAACTCATCTGTGGGCTTTATGTGCTTACATGCTTTACACTGCATGTAGTTTATTTTACAATCCTCCCTGTAGTAAACTCAACATCAATCATTATTCAGATGATAATATTCTGAGTAGGTTTCGTCTCTTCGTCATAGTTTATCTTGTAATACTCAAGAATGCTAGGTTTGGGCTGCAAAATGTCTCCGTTGTTCAGTTTAGTCAGGTGTGTTTTCATTTTGATTTCATACGGTGCATCAACTAGCGTTCTGTTAAAGTTTCTCGTGGGTCTTCATTAAGTAGTTTCTCAGTCCTTTCAAGCCTCAATATTACATCTTTTATCACCCATATACTCATACAAAGATTAAGTTTTTAAACTACAGATCCTATAATATAGCTGTCTTTACATAAGTTAATTCGCCAAGCTATTGGCTAAAATCCGAAATTCCAGTGCTATCTTACGTAGCACTAATTATGCAAGCGCGTTCAGTACTCCCCTTTCGCGTTCCACTCACACAAAACACAAGTCACATAGGGTCAACTGCTATTGTTGGGGCTCCTTCTTCTCCTTCTTCCAAAAATGGCAAACTGGCCTGTCATACCACAATTACAACAAGTCTTTGAATACTAATCCATATATAAGTAGCGATATACAATCTTCTATGTATTAGTAATAATGTCAAACATTCCATTTTGTTAAACCAATAAATATACCTGAGTATAAGGATAAGCAAAGCAATTATAAGATGGTGCCAAAATTACCAGGAGATAGGCCCTCTCCTTGGACCCCTGCTGCTGAGCCATGCTGTCGCTCACCGCCCGGCACAAGTTGACAAGTGCATGGAGCCCCTTCCGGGCTTTCGGCATGCTCATCCTGTTCACACTCCGCACCTCAGACTTGCCGAACGACTTTGTGAGGAGCTGAGCCGGGTGTTGGGATCCATCCACGACCCGTGAGACGGCAGCGCGGAAGTCCGCTATGGAACGTGCTGTGTTCGTCCCCATCTCTGCGGCAACCGCCTCGGTGAAAGCTCTCGACGAAAGTCGACCCAACAAAATGCAGGCCTCGCGCCGTTGACCCTCCCACACCGGCAGACATCGGAGGATGGCATCGCTACACAAAGTTGTCCGGTCTGTAGCCTCGCAGTTCAAGGGCTTTGCAAGGACAGCTGCCCAGGTCGTGCTCCGCTCTAGGCGATGCTTTGAGCTGCGTGGTTTCCCGAGCTCGCGCCAGACAAGCTTATGCTCTTGCTCAAGGATGTCTCGACTACAAACATGGAAAAAAGTGAGCATATCATGGTAGCTCCGCTTGCGGCGCTGTGTGTCCCACTGGCGGACCAAGAATCGAAAAAGTCACGAAGCAACAAAGCACGGCATGCTAAGTGCCACGTTCCAGCAAAGGCCACTCTTCTTAGCAGTGGTTGCTGTGCGGCACAGGCGAGCGAAGCATGCCTGCACCTTGGGCGGCAGTTTGACTGCCTTCACGCCCGGCATGGACGGCGGAAGCAGGAGTTTTTCAAACTTCTAACTGCCCAGGGGCCCTGTGTGATTCAAGATTCCTGTCAAAGGTGGGAGTGTCGTTCTGAGGTAGCGAGCACGTCATGAACATGCTAAGAAGGGCTGTTGGCGAGGCCGCTCCGTTCTAGGGTCTCGATCAGCTGGCGGCCGAATCTCTGAATTTTCCAGAAAAACGCACGATTCGGCAGATATCCGAGAGATGCTTGGAGCCCCAAGTGAGCCGACACCTTCGTTGCGACTCCGTGGCCTTAGAGTCTTAGACCCTACATCCCGAGACTTCGGCTGCGGCACCTTGCGCCTCTCCATCATCCCAGGACGGCCTCGTCAATCGCAGTGGTCATCGGAGCCTGGCCAATTCCATTTGCTCATGACCTGGGCGACCTAAAGCTGTAGGAACCTTGGAGGAGCTTGCAGCAAGGCCCGACGCTGGGTGCCACATGGACGAGCCTCTAGCCGAGATCAGACAACCCCACACCCCGAAACCCTGCTGCGGCGCCTTTGTGCATCATGCGCCGGAAGCTTGTAGGGCTTCGGAGCTCACAGCTTGGAGGCTTTCGTTGAACTTGAGCTCAGCCCTGGAACCTAAGCCCGAAACGCTGGCTGAGGCACCTTAAAGCGACTGCCGGTTGCCAGTTGTTTGGCCGAAATTCTCGCTGCTCGGGAGCAGTGCCATCGTTTGACACATTCATGCCATGTGCTCCATGCCATGTGCTACATCGGGTCCGTCCTAGCGTACAGGCTAGAATTGATTCCAAAGTCGCGAAAGCAAAAAGGATGAGGGAACAGGGAGCTAGGGCCAGGTTTGGAGCATGTCATAATCTCAACACATACAAGTCATGGCCGTCTACACGCCGTGCCACCAGAATCTGTTGCATTGCATGCTGACACGAGAGTTGAGCCTCGACTACGGCAGCCTTACAAAACCACGTCAGTACATGGTCGCAGGGTCGAAGTCGATCGCACGTCATCGGGCTACGAAAAGAGCCTTTCCAACACCAGCATATTGCCGCAAGACGGCGGCCGCCTGCCAGTGGAGCCGAAATTTTCATTAGAAAAAAAGGAGTGAAGCACAAGGTAAACTGAGCTGCATCGGTTCAGACTTGCTTCTTGTGCCTGATCCCCATCACGCAGTGGCCCCGTCAGGGGGGACTCCTGACAGCAATTCCAGGAGATCGACCATGACCAGGCTACCGCGAGCAAATCTCGGGAGTGCTCCCGGGCGTGCCTTCGTCTCCTCGGCCGTCGCCGTCGTAGTAACCTGACATGGCTCACATCCGCAATCCATTCTGAGAAAGAAAACACGGCTGGCGGAGCCTGCGAGGAGAGTGCCGTGCGAGAACCCTCTTGGCACTTGGCCCGCAGCCACAACATGACTCGGAAGGAGCTGCACACAACCATGCCTTCACCTCCTCGGCATTTGCCGTCCCAACCTGACTTGAATCACAGCTGTCAGTTGCACTCCTTGAATGGCCGGGCGGGCCTCAGAAAGCAGCAAAGACCCGCCCTCCTGGCTGGCATGTGGCACCATGTGGCACCCCGACACACCAAGACAAGCGACGCAAAAGATGAGCGTGCCTCCGTCTCGTCGGCCTGCTCTGTTGCATCGGCCTCACTTGGGTGCGAGTTGTCAGTGCGCGAAACATGGGAGGCAACAGTTGGTTTCGAACCGGCCTTCGTCGCCTTCGACTGCAGGTCCTGCCACAGGGCTCGGCACTGGTCGGAGCCAAGGAAACTTCTGAGCCTCCCAGATAAAACGTGCGCGCCTGCTCCATTGCACAGCGAGCTTTCTGGATGGATGCAATGTCCGGTGTTCGATTAGTGTGTACGCTGCCACCTGGCCTCAGAATGATCGTGTGCAAGGAAGCGATCGTAAGCAGATTCAAGGCCAGGGCGTCCAGTACTCGTGACTAGAACCGCGGCCGGCTGCAGACACCATCTTGCACCTGCCCATCCCCTTCATGTGGAATGGCACTTGAACGGCACTTGCCCCAATAAAAGAGATCTGGAAGACACCTGCACCGCCATATACGATTCGTGAGGTCATACTGCATCGGCAGCATTTCGAAGAAGCAGTCCCGGGATCCCTGCAGACAGCCACACCATCCTAAGACCAATCAACCGCTACTAAATAAGGCCCCGGCGCATAACGCCGGCTGTGTTCGGCCAGGGCGCAGCACGTCAACAGGTGCTTCGGGCTCACTCACCAGACGCACACGACGGCCGGCCATGTTGCTACCGCACGCTCCGGGAACAAAGCTGACTGCTACCGGACAATCGACGGCTGCCGCAAGCACGGTGATTGTCAGAAGTTTATATTGAATATCGGGCAAGAGCAAATTGTCAAGCATGCGCCAGACGATCCCCGACGGATCCGAGGCTGAGACGACCTGTTCGTGTTCTTCCAGACTCGCCCGATTCGCCTCAGCAGAATGGGGAACAAGCAGCAGGTGACCTTCGCCTCTCACTGTACATTGGCACCGGACCTAAAGCCAATCGGCTGGACCGCGCCTCGTTCGTCATTCCAGACTCCTCTGTAAGCAAAGCTCGCAGAATCCGTGGTAAGTCCCCAGTTCCCGAGACTGCTCTCCTTGGCATGGCCACCTCCGCTTCGTCAACGCCTCTGCATCCGGATGAACAGGAGACTCTCGTGCCAGAGATCAAGCCGGACGAAGAGGCCGCATTTGCCATGCATTGGCAGTGAGCTGAGCAGAGGAGTAGGCAGCACGGTCGTGGTAGTATAAACCCAATGGCTGCCGTTCCAAGGCGAGTGGAGAAACGTAATGTCGCTGCCGCTGCAAGCTCCTGCCCTCTTAACAACTTGCTGCAGCTGTGGCATGTCTGGACTGTTAGCAGGCATCTGGCCTCGACACTAGTCCTGCAACTCCCATCGAACTGTGATCAGCATTTTGCTCAGGGCCTTCTTACCCTGCTTGTGTACAGCACGGCTTAGGTGCTTGGCGTGGCCATGGGAAAGCAGATCGCCAAGAAGAAGCCATCTTGCCTCTTTGCGTTCGCGAAGAAGGGCAAACCCGCTTTCTCTTGAAGGACAACTTGACGAGAACGCCGAAAACTAGCAAGGTCTAAATGAAAAATGGCGGAAAGACACTTTACGACAAGAACCCCATCAAGATCCGTGTTGACCGCTTGAAATGGAAGAGGAACTTGAAAGACTTCATCGATGTCGACGAGGATGCGACGGTCAAGATCCTCACCGAAGATGGCCTGCTGCCGGACTGGACTCGCATGAAGTGCGTCCATTCTGCAACCTGGGGGCTGTCTCAGGCCCTCAGTCCAGGGGACGGTTGACTCCACGGTGCCGCTGCAGACGCAAAGCCTGCCAGAAGCTCATCCTCCCAACATCTGCATCCCATCTTCACATCAAACATGGGGTCGGAGGGACACCCACTAGCCATACAAGCCAGTGCCCTTCTTCTTCGACTTGCAGGCATGCCGCTCAGCTCCATCCACATCGTCTTGGGCATCAACCACAAGGCACTCAAGAGCATGGAGAAGAAGCTAGCCACTACAAGGAAGTGTTTCGTAGATGCAGAGCAAGCCCGCATGGTGCTCGGGAACGGCAAGAGCACGAAGTGGACGGAGGTAGAAGCCGATGAGGGCGTCTTCGACAAGTGTTTGATCGCGGCAGAGGATGCTCCCAACCCAACAAAACCATGAAGTGGGAGCAGTTGTTGGGCATGGTGCCCCGTGGGAAGCCTTCCTCTCTGGTCTTGTTCCGAGTGCGTTCGTTAACCACGCACAAGAGAGCCTCAGGCCCAGGAGCCGTGCGCAAGGAGGATTGGGTCAAGATCGCCAGCAAGTGGCTCAAAGATCGCTCGATCATCTTGCACACTGAAAGTGCTCGGAGCTATCGGACTAAGATCCGTGGGGTGCTCCATGATGCTGCTGTTCACCAGAAGAAGAAGGTGCTCCGCGGAGGAAAAACGGTTTGGAAACCCCCCACCTTCGTTCGCTTGGCAAAACACAAGTTCCCCAATGGGCGCAAGATCACCGTCAAGGCTGGCACGCAGGTGATTGACCGGGCCTGGCGCTTCCTGAAAGAGCGGGTAAAGATCAATCAAAACACCAAGACCGGATCCCACCAGCTGACCGCGAAGATCAGGGCTGCCCAATATGAGTATTGGCAGTGGGGTAAGGGCATGTGGGCCAGCACAGGCACCCTTCTCACCTGGTACATGGACAACATCACGTCAAGGCACAAGGAGGCCTAGACCACGAAGCGGACATGCCGCATGAGTTTTGGCAGCGGGTAGGGACATGCGGGCCAGCACTGGCCACCTTCTCACCCAGTACATGGATAGCATCGCGGCAAGGCGAAATGGGTCCAGACCACGAAGCGGGCATGCTGCAAGTTCAAATTTCGCATCCTCCCATTTCACCTGCTCCATGTCTGCTGATCTCCAATGCAAAATCCTCTGAATCCTCTGACGCACGCCCTGGAAAGCCACGAAACTGTAGATAACTGAGGGGGGGTAGCATATATACATGTTTATATATATATATACATACATACATACCGTTTATTTTTCTGTGTTGACGTTACTCTTTGCTATTTCACTCCAATTATCAAATTTAAATATAACGTTACTAAGTATTCTGTATGTTAAATTGTTAAACTGGGTATTTTCATGTCTATTCTCGTTTCTATTTTGTTGTTAGATAGTTTATCATTAATATTGGTTCGATTTTATTATTCATGCCGTTACTTCGCTTGTTAACGCTATTTCTTAAATTCATCAATATTGACTGGCTCTCCAAGAAATGACACCCATTTGGCTATAATCCATTCCTAAACCATCGTCTTTTTCCCGTGCTAACAAAATTAGACCACTCATCGGAAGCAACTTATGAATCACTCAAAATGTCTTGTGCTATGAAACCAACCTGTTTATCTTATCTCTAAAGTTAAGTTCTTTTACTTTGATCAATTCAACAATATCATAATAAGTTTTGGCAGATACTTCATTAACATTTTCTTGGCTTTTAATCTACTGTCAGAAACCCTACCAACGGAACCATTAACACAATTACCAGTGTTTGATACCTCGAAAAAAATTAGCAGCTGCTATACTTCTAAATACTATGCCGTCGCCGTCTGGAGTTGTCAATTTTTACTCTTTGACTTCCTGACACATCGGCATGTGCTAACATCTAAATTTTCTACTGAAGTAACACTATCGTTATTAGTTGCTATTTCTGGTGTGCTTCCACTTGTTTCAACAATGAATATTGTTTGTCCATCGGTGTCGCCATTTCTTATTTCAAAATCATAATCATTGCCATTCAATACCTCCCTTATTCCCGCTGAATGTTGAAATAGCAACTCGCCCCAGACATTCACACTAGCTTCTGCAGCTATATTACCTATGCTATACAAGTCTGATTCCTAACGACTGCTCTGTCTAGATCTGCTAGCCCCCTGACGACAACCCTGCAAACCTAAGAACACGAAGTCAGGCCCAACCTTGACCCAACTAAAACTAAACCCCAGCCTAACCAGCCCTGCACCCGAGAGCCCTGTGCCCAAAAGCAAACTCTTCTGCTCCCAAGCCTCAGCCCTAAACACAGCCATGCGCACAAGGGCCCCGGCAATGTACGTGCAGGTGTCGTCACGGTAGACTCCCAACAAAGAGCAGGCCCAGTGATATCCAACCTGCAGAACGAGGCCGTGCGCAAAAAACAGGCCGCCCCGGCACGCATGCAGACATGTGCCCGCGCGCGCTCGCGCATCCTTCCGCGGTGCCAAGTGTTGGCATCCCCAACATCCCGCCCATCTCTTGGCCCAAGTCTACCACCCCAAACCCCCGCAACCCTCAAGCTTCAACCCTAAACACGAGCAAAGTCTCGTGCGAACTCTGTCGGACAACACGGCCCCGGCTTCTGCTCCCGAAGCTTGGGGGGGCCGCTTTGTGGGCTTCAGGGTCTCGGTTGTAACACGAGTCTAGGGTGTACGGTTGCTCTTGTTGCAAGCTTTTTTGACTCCTGTCGAAGAGAAGAGCGCTTCTGGGCAAGCAGGTCTAGGGTTTGGTGAGTTTAGTCTTGGTGTTTAGGGCCGATGTCTTGATGCAACCTCCCTATGGATGCAAGATACCTGCTCATGGTACTAACATCTTGCTTGCCTTGATCGCCTCACACTCCCAACGGGATCAGAAGCTTGCTCTTTGATACACGGCCGATGGGCCAAGCAGTGACTCCTGGCCCGATAAGCGCTAAACCCCAACCTGTTCTACTCCACTCCGCTATACTATGCTATGCGATGCAGCGATAATGCTATTCTACAACACACTATAGTTTACTATACACCGAAGCTACAGGGCGCCTGGTTCAGGAAAGCCAGGTAAGCCACGTCCATCCATGGCCTCAGCTTGGTGGTGTTCTGCGGGGCTTCATTTGGTTAGGCTCTGCAATCAGGCTTCCTCTCAGGATTGAAGCAAGGTTTTGAGGATAGCTCCGGGACTCCAGGAGGGTCAGCTTTCATAAAGGGGTTCAGGGCTTCAGGTTCGGGGACTTCGGGCTGTGGTTCGGCGATTCGGGCCTCAGCGTCTTATGACTCGGGCAGGATGCAGCCCGATTGCACATGCAAACGGCGTCTGCATCCCGGATGAGAAGAGCCTGGCTACTGGTGGTCCTGTGCCGAATTTGCTCTTCAGCCGGCACAGCAGGCTTCTGTCAAAGGTGCCCGGTTCCCCGAAATCCTGACATTCCCTAAATCCCAGGACCCTTACCACGTCAGAACCAAAACCAAACTTATAAAAACCGCTGCAACCTCCAATAAGATACCCGGAGCCCTCCGATACTCGATGGCCGCGGCGCATTTCAGTCTCGTACGGATACACACTTCGAAACTTGCTCTGATTCTCCTGCATCCACCAACTGGGGACCTCCATGGAAGCGAGCTGCTGGGGTTTCTGGTTTTATTAAGGCTGTAGACTCTAAGCCCCAAGAAGAACTGAAGCTTCAAGTCTTGTGGCTGATATGAACAGAGTTGGCCCGGAGGAATTGTGCCCACCACCAAAATAAGCTCCCCACCACCGCCAAAAAGCAAGCAGCACCCAATGACATAAATGATAACAACGAAGACGGCATGGATCATCCTTTCGCCGAAAAAGCTGAGCATGCAACACCACTTCGCGACATGAAAGCGGTGCAACAGCAATGATACCCCGCAAACCTACACCCTAGACCTTAATCCCTACAACCCAACACTTGTTCTAAAACCTGAACCAGCTAAACGCCAAAAATTTCCAAATAAGATCCAAACCTTGAGCTCCTACATGTTCAACTCAAGGCTTCAAGCAGGAGCTCTGCAACTCTGACAGGATAGTTCGGGGCCCCGAGAGATGCTCCACTTGCAGTTGGGGGCCAGCGTTGGCGTAGGGCTCCCGAGGCTCGAGGCTTCGGTCAACCCTAAACCTTGTCGGATTTGGGTCGTTCTTATGGTTTAGGGTTTCGGGTCCCTTTTTGGTCCAAAATACCGTGCGGCAGCCTTGTAAAAAGGACCCTAAAGAGGACCCTACTTTCGAGAACTACCCACTTTAGGGCACAAGGTCGAGACCCCCGTCCCTAGATCTCAAAGTTCCCCAAGAAATCCCAAGGATCCCAAACCCAAATCTGCAGAGACAGCCTGCTTTACGGCCACCAACATGGCTGTAGACGTGTCGCGCATCAACCTGAGCCAGTACAGCTGAGGCTTGCCGGTGGTTTTTTTTTGAGATTGCGGGGCTTTCGGGTCAGTCTCGGGGTGTCATGGGGGGGTGCTGTTCTTGTGCGGGTCTCTTTTTCCGACAAGGCATCGAGACTCGGGTTTTGGGGTTTCTGAGCCGTTCTGGCTCAAGGCGACCGGGGCTGAGCTAACTGAAATCCAAACAAAAAAAGACTTTGGGGTTTAGGGGTTTGGGTTTAGGGTTTCGGGCTTTGGGTTTTGGGCTTAGGGTCTAGGGCTCTCATCATGGCCGGGCCGCAGCACGCGGCCCTGATTCCTCGGAGCATCCTCGAGCTTCCTGCCACGGCTGCCGCAGCTTTTCGTGCTTCGGGGTTTAGGGCTCTGGGGTTTAGGGGTTTAGGGTTTAGGGTTTAGGGTTGCGGAGGCAGTCTCAATCCGAGTAATTACCGACTATCGTCAAATGTCAGAAAAGAGGCGTAGTGGGAGGAGTCAGTGCTCATTGGGCGAAAGGCTCTTGAAAAGCTGAGCTCAAAACCCTGAATCGATCCGTTAAGTGATCCTACGTCCCAAGATTGCAACCGCAGCCCGGGCGGGTGCACCTTAACATCTGGAAGCGTAAGGGATTCCACGGAAACCACTCTGACGGTTCCTCGGAGAGTGGAGGGCTCAGACACAAGTATGCCTCCCACACAACACCGGGAGTACTGAAGCTGACCTCAAACACACAGTTACCTGCTTCCCTCCGATCTTTCGTCCTCAAAAACTACTTCAATGAATAGCAAGGAAGAAGATCGCAGGCATCGTCAGCAGCACCGCGTCGCTACCATCACCATCATCATCCTCAGTCCTCAGTACCACCACCATCATCATCATCGTCGTCGTCGTCATCGTCACCATGAGCTTACTGCGGCGTTTCAACCATCCCGAATATCACCATGGCGGCATTCTGATATCGGCCACGACAGCATCACCAGCATTTTCGCCAAGAGCAGCTATACAATCATGTTGATACTGAACACTAATCGCCATCGCCAACACTGGAACTGTGCCTGCATTTTCATCATCATCATCATCATCATCATCAACATCATCATCGTCATCGTCGTCATCGTCGTCGTCATCATAACCATCATTATTTTCATCGTCATCACCATCATCTTCTTCTTCATCACCATCACCATCATCAGCAGAAGCAGCACTGCCACCACATCACCACCTCATCACCACCACCACCGCCGCCGCCGCCACCACCACCACCACCACCACCACCACACCAGTATCCCCATCCGCATCGTAACCATCCTTACCATGATCCTCGTGGTCATCATCATCACCACCCACCATTCAGAATATCCTTATCACATCATGACCACCCTCACCATCATCATCATCATCACCATAACGATCACCATTGCTATCTGGATCATGGTCGTCATCCTCGTCTCCATGTCCATCATCACTATCATCGTCACGCTCTCTCCATTGTCATCATCGGGGCCACACGTTCATCAGGACCATCATGAGCATCATCGCCACAATTAGCCGACATCACATAACTCTCACTATCACGATAATGGCAGTGATAGTTCTGACAGGTACGTTCAGAAACCTGCAAACAAAGCATTTCTGATCTGGTAGTATGAACTTTCCATTAACCGTACTAGAAGCAGGAGATTTAGAAAGTCTGGAGAGGTGGAGGAGGGGGAAGCAGTAGCACTGCCTGCATTCGTTGCCGAAGTCTTCGTCAGTCCTACCGCCTTTGTCCTTTCATTTCATGTCTACTCTACTCAAGCTTTACGACCGCTTCTCTTCCCAATGTGTTCCACTCCAGCACACTACCTCTGTTCTTGCTGGCACCGTTGTCACTGCTGCATCCGCCAAGCTTTGACATCTTCAACCCATGGTCGAAACATACCGAAACCGCAGTGCAAACCTGCCCAGGAACAGGTCGCAAGTGTCCACTGGCTGCGTAAACAGTGACTCCACCCACCCCCCCCACCCCCCCCCCGCCCCACCCCCCACTGCTACACACAGCAAAAAAAAAGACCCGGATCCTAAACTTTTATACCAACTTAAGAAGAGCCCTTCTTTGCAAAGCTGCTGTCTCGGTTGCCATGAAGACAACGGGTCGCGTGCGGTCGGGACTTGGTGTGACTTGGTTTAGGATTTCTGAAGGGTTGAGGATTTGGGGTCTCAGGGCCTTGGTGGGTTAATATTTCATAAGCACGAAATCCGCTTCAAAGTGAACGGTATAGATGAGGAGAACCCCAGATTCACGGCCTGCAACAATGGACAGAAGGAGCTTTAGCCATGCACTCCAGGTCTTCTTCTGGTTGTTTCTGAACTTCCTCACCAAAAACGAAACATCCCGATCATAAAAAGTGGCTAGCAGCCGCAAGCAGAAGCGACCGCAAACCCCAGGAGTGCCATTCCAATACTACTGTTGATGATTCAAACCCTGCATTACCTTAAGGGCCCTAAACTATGGGAGCTATGGTATATTCCTTATTATGGGTAATGCAGGATTTATATCATCAACCGTATCTCATGCCATATTGTCCGAACTGCCCGGGCTCAGGGGTTGGAGTTTAGGTCGTAGTAGTGCTTTGAGCCTTGCTTGTTTGCCAGAGGCATGAAGAGAAATGGCTGTTGCAGGGCCGCGGCAACCGGAAGGATGCTAGGGCCTGAACAGCGAACCTGACCGAAACCCGGAGGCCAAGCCGCGAAAAATGTAGTTCAAACCCGTCACACCCCAAACCTCGAACCCGGCTGCTGTAAGCCCTACAACCCTAAATCCCAAAATCCGTGGTACCCTAACCCAAGACTTGTGGAAAGCTCCCAAGCTTGAAGGAGAGAGGCTGAGCTGGGGTTGAAATATGAAGAACAGCTCGGAGCCTTTCTTGGTGTCAGTGTCCCTGCAGGCTCGGGGTTTAGGGCTTCGAGCTTATATGGTTTAGGGCTTAGGGCTTCGAGGTTATATGGTTTAGGGCTTAGGGCTTAGAGTTCATGTGGTTTAGGGCTTAGGGCTTAGAGTTTAGGGTTTTTGGCTCAGGGAGTTTAGGGTTTAGGGGCTGAGCGCGAATTTTGATTTGTTTTCACGACTCTTTGCTGACGCAGGTGGAGGGCCTCGGGTCTGGAGAAGCTTGAGGAGTTGGTCCAGCTCTTCTGCGGTGTACCAGTCAAAAAACGTTGCTGGATTCTGCAAAAATCTGTGCACATGTATGTATGTACGCATGTATGTAGGTGTAGATATGCATACATCTATATATCCATACATACATGCATTCATTCATTTATACATACATACATACATACATACATACATACATACATACATACATACACACATACATACACACATACATACACTTATACACACATATACACACATATACATATACATATACATATACATATACATATACATATACATATACATATACATATACATATGCATATGGATATACATATACATAGACATAGACATAGGCATAGACATAGACATAGACGTAGACGTAGACATGTACATATACATATACATACACACACATATATATATACATATACATATATATGTATATATACATATATATGTATATATACATATACAGACACATACTTACATACATGCATACATGCATACATGCATACATGCATACATGCATACATACATACTTACGTACGTACGTACATACATACAGACATACATACATACATGTACACATAGATATTACATATGCATATATGTATATACACACTTTTCGGGGCTTCTATAAGGGTACTATAAGGGATTCTATAAGGGTACTTATCAGGGCTTCTATGGGTACCTATACGTAAGGGCTTCTATAAGGGTCCTACATTAGATTTCATGGGGCTCCCGCCTGTAGCTATGCAAGAAGCCGCCGGTCACCTTGGCCCTCTGGCCAAAGACCGAGAGCGAGCGCAACGCGCAAGGAGGGGGGAATTAAAGGGAAACGCCCTGGTTGGCGACAGCACAATAAGGCAAGCTTTTCTGGCTTTTTGTTGTGGCGGAGAAGATTTAACTTGCTGTGATGCAGTCTCAGATGGTCGAAGCAAGATCAGAAACCTTACGACTCTCCAAGCCCTCGCAATGGGGCCCAAAAAAGCCTGGAACGGAAACTGAGCCAAGACGCGGCAGCGACACAGCGAAGTTGATGCAGACTGCTTAAAGGTTTAGGGTTTATAGGTGTGTAGGGTTTAGGGTTGTTAGAAGGCGTGTAGGGTGTGGGTGCGCAGTCTTGGCAGGTTTTGGGCGGTTTTTTTTGCTTTTTGGCCCTTGGGCCTGCCCTCCTGCCCTCTGCCATGCCCTGCCCTCTGCCCTGATGGAAGTAAAACAAATAATTACGAAGAAGAAGAAGAAGAACAGTTAGCATTATTTTTTTATTGCCACGAGGGGTCTGAAGCGCACTTCATGCTTTGGAAGTCTTCCTCCACCTCTTTGGGCTTCGGACTTCGGAGGTTGCGGTCCAAGCATAGCGGTTTAGAATTTGAGGGTTTGGGGTTTGGGGTTTAGGGCTTGGCGGAGGGTTTTTTTTTTTTAGCGGAGGGTTTAGGGTTTAGGGTTTGGCGTTGAGGGTTTGGTCGAGGGTTTAGGGTTGGGGTGTAGGGTTTGGCTGAGGGTTTAGGCTTTGGGGCTTAGGGAGTTTAGGGTTTCGAGCTCAGGGCTTGTTTGAGGCTTTGGGGATTAGGGACCCAACTGTAAAAGGCGCCGAGGCTCTCACACCTCATGGACCGCTCCCAGCCCGTCTTCTCTGCACTTGGGGCCTCAAGGCTTCGCCTTCGGCCCATCGCGCGTGAGCTCTTGGCTCTTCTTCGTGGTTTGGGGGTGCAGAGTGGTACTTGACGTTGGGGGCCATGGGATTCTTGATAATCCCCACGTGCGACTCATAATCCACAAGGCTTTGGAGCAAGCAAGACTCTATCACGTACGCCCAGTGTTCGTAGTTACATCAGCATCAACACGACCCGTGGCCTTCGGAATATCAGTAAAGCCCAAACTTCTCAACTAACCAATACCAACGACAAAGTGAGCGCGGGGCTTCAACTTCAAGACAAAGCAACCCTAAACCCCAAACCCTACATCCCACCGCCTAACAGCCTAACCCCCAAGCACTTACTTAAACCCTAACCCTAAACCCTAAACCGTTAAACCCCCCCCTCTAGAGCCGACAAAAGCCCTCCCTGAGCTCGGAGGCCGCTCAACCCAGAGCCCTCTCAGCCGACAGCGCCTGCCAAGGTAGGGCGTGTTTAGGGTTTAGGGTTTAGGGCTTAGGGTGTAGGGTTTAGGGTTTAGGGTCCCAGGGTGTAGGGTTTAGGGTTTAGGGTTCTAGGGTTTAGGGTTTAGGGCTTAGGGTGTAGGGTTTAGGGTTTAGGGTTCTAGGGTTCAAGGTTAAAGTTTGGGGTTTTAAGGCCCAAAATCGACCGAACCCCAGGCACCCATCCCCGAAAACCTCCCTGCTGAACCCTGTCACCTGGAACCCTCAACCGGTTACCCCCCTCACCCTAAATCCTCTAAGCCCCTCCCCCCTTAAAGAAGAGGCTCTTTTCAGCCGCCCACGTCTGGCTGAAGTCCCGGACGGCCGGGGGCGGTGAGGTGAAGGATCCGCCAACAAAGAAACTGAAGTTTTTGTTTGTTTTGGGGTTTAGGGTTTAGGGTTTAGGGGCTTTTTTGAAAAACCCAAGGAATGAGATCAGGAATTTGTGAGTTCGTAAACCCTCCCATAACCTCACCAAACCCTACAAAGGGGTCTCGCGATGGTCTTCTTGAAGGCTTGTTTGGAAGACTGATTAGGATCCTACAAGGGCTTCGGAGGGTCTGTATAGCTCATGATAAAAGTCTTTTGAAGCTGCTTCTTTATCTGGTTGCTTTCACAATTCTTGCTGGGGCTTAGGAAGAGTTGCTTTCGTTGCGCTATTACCATACGAACATCCGCAGATCTTGAGCTCAAGTGCCCCCAGCAGGGCCTGTCATTCTGTCCCGGAAGACCCCGTATCACCCAATGCCTACACCTCTTTTTGGAATCGAAGAAGGGGATTCCAAGTAGACACAAAGGGACTCCAGGTAGGAAGCAGGGCCACCGAAATCCAGGTGCGGCGTGGCGGGGCGCTTGTAGCCCACGGCCCACAAACGGGGAAGCTCGACAGACTGACTCCGAGATTCGGGGGGTTCAGGGGGTCCCCGACCCGCCGTCCGCTCAGCGGACATGCAAGTGGGGCCCGGGCCTGCAGCGTTTCGACGCCCAGCGCAGAAATGGGGGGGGGCTTGGGGCTTAGGGCCTCAGGGCTCAATGTCTGCTGGCTCGGACCAGATGGCACTCGCGGAGCTCTGGGGAATGCACCGCGCGAATTTGGAGGCAGGGGCCAACCCAGCGAGTGGGTGAGAGGCGAGCCACTTCGTCTGTACCAGCTGCGGAGCTTGGAGACATCTCCGACTTGACCATCCCTCTCTAGGTACTATGTCCATGGCCTGCAAACTGCTAACTTCGTTGCGAGCTAATGCGAAAGACATGCTACTGTCGTGAACTGCCCTTCAACCTGCAAGCATCACGAACGAAATAATTCACGAGCTGGGTGCACGTTCTGCTGCTCCTAGATCGCGGAACACATCACGTGCTAGTAAGCTTCTGAAACAGCTGAACAGAACTTTTGCTTCAATCTCCATGCTGTGTTATTCTGCCGCCGGCGGCGAAACGGAGATGACCTAGCTCATGCTGGCGTGGAGGAAAGTGGTCAGTCTGATGAAAGCCGAGTATCTTCATCTCAGCTCACCACACTCTCAAGTCATCGTCCTCATTGAGAGACAGCTGGGCAGAATGACGAGCTCAGGTTTCAGATCTTCTTTCGGGCTTCGATTTCCGCGACACAACTCAGGGCAGAGGGCCTTGAACCTCCAAAAACCACGGAAAGTCAGTCTGAACAGCACGGATATCCCCCAAACAAGACAGATCCGGCTTCTACTGCGCCCCGGCCGCTGCCCTGAGACAAGTCAGAACAGCCCAAAACCCTACATCTCGCCCCCTGGCACCCTTTAAGGCCCGCGTATGGGGCTTGGGTTTAGGGTTTATGGCTTCGCGGCCTAACTCCCGCAGAGTGTCGCTGTCCGAGTCGTTTTCGAAGGCACGGCTCCGTGTCATGGTCTGAACAGTGGAGAGGTTGCCATCTGCCAGTTTGCCCATGACCTCATGGGACATAAAAAACTGCGGCTTTCGCAACGAGATTGCAAAGATTGGATTGGAACTGTGCCTCTTCTCGGTTGAAGCCACTGGAGTTTGTCGCAGCATGTGTTGGTACATCGGAAACCAAGGACACTAAAATATGAACCCTCACGAAACCTCTATAGGGTACCCCTATTTTGAATTTAATGTAGTATTAGTGTAATATAGTACAGAATAGGACAGTACAGTATAGCATAGTACAGTAATATAATATCATATTACATGTTGCGAACCTGCAAAGCAGGGGCTTCAAGGTTTAGGCTTTAGGGTTTAGTGTTTGCGGCTCAGGGTTTAGGACTTATAGGACTTTTCTGGTTGAGGTCTTGAGGCTTCAGGATTTAGAACTCCTTGACGAGGATGTAGCCAAAGGCAGTCTCGCGTTGACAAACTCAAGCTCAACGTAGCAACTCAGGGCGCGGCTTTCGGCACGGAGTCGACGTTCCGCGCTCCAGGTGTTCTCCCGAAGCGATGCAGGAACAGAGCGCCGCAGAGACAAGACAGGCAGACCTTTCTCGAGAGTCTGGCTTCCAGCGGTCTCGGGCTTACGGCTTAAAGCGCTTTGGACTTGAGGCCAAAACTACGGTGCGAAGCCATCTTGGACACAACACCTGAAATACAAAAATATGTATACCCACCAAATTCCTTACAGCCCGCTCCACACGAACTTCTTGCACTATGCAGCTGTTTTGCAGGGTTTTTTCTTCTACCTACTACATCACACAGACCTGACGCCAGGTGTGTAGCGTGTTCACCTAAGCCCTTAAGCTCTGCCCGGGCGCGAAGAGTGCTGCGGCCACCATCATCTGAAAGCCTCGGATAGTTCGGGGCTTCCGTTGGTGACAGCATGGATTGCCGCTTTTCAGGAACGACAGAAAGCCCGAAAGCCGAAACCACAATGTACAGGCCATACTAACTTGTAACTATATCCCGTGATACTCCCCAGATAGTTCCGTTACGATATACCCCAAAGGCCTGCGTTGGAAACCGAACCTGACACGACATAGAAGTTGAGGCTTCAGGCTATAGGGAAGCCAACTCAATCTTGGGACTTTTGGGATTCTAATAGCCGAGGTTATGAGTTTAAGATCTTTTGCCACCGAGTGGCGGCCCTAACCAAGTCCCCGAAACCCTAAACTCTGGTTGAAGGGGCGCGAGATGAAATTGATGGGACGTAGAATTCACGAAATCCCTCCTCCGATTCGCCTTTCAAACCTTCTCAAAACGACTCTTCCAGCAACTTTTCTCAAGCTCCATAAGGGGGAAGATACCTATTTCAGTCATACTCTCCCAGGGGCCTAGCCCAACCCCTGAACCCCTACCCCACCCTACCTTATCCCCCGAGACCAGACAAAGAAGCCGTGGCCGGCGGAGGGGTTTTCAAAGCTTCGGCATAAGTTCTTCTCGGCCTCGGCCTCGCCAGGAATACTGGGGCGTTTAAGTTTTAAGGGTTTAGGGTTTGGGGTGTGGGGTTTGGGGTTTAGGGTTTAGGGTTTGCGGGCATTTAGGACGGCATGGAAGGACGAAGTACTTCGACGAATACATTCCTGCACGGGTGGTGAAGGAACACCTTCTAGTGGGGCTCTTCTCAGTAGTAAGTTCTAAAGCCTTTGGAGTGCGTGCACAGCTTGGGCTGCTCGAGGCAACATGGAGTGCTTCGGGCAGTTTTCATCTACAGCGTGTTTCATCAAGGTCAAGGCCAAGAACCGGTTAAGGGCAAACACAAACAAGAGAGCAATCAAGCAGAAAGGACGTTCACATCGAATGTGGTCGAAATACCTCCAATGGGGACAACTCCGAACGCACTAGTTTCACTCCTGGGCATCAGCATCTCGTTTTGGATAAGTGTAATAGGGGGCTGGTAAAAGCTGCACCCTGACACTCGCAATGCAACTCGCTGAAGCGTCTATCACATCGGTTCGGCAGGCAATTCACTCCACCTATTTCATGCATGAGCAGAACTGCCACTGGCATCACACGATTATGTACACGCAAGTTTGGGAAAACTCGCTTGTGGACGGCGAACTTTCATCTATGTTCTGCACGACACAGCGTGCAGCGGAGGAAGACAGCTACTGAGCTCCACACAGAGCCCTTCTGACCTTAAGACTCATCCGCTCTAGCTTCTAGAACCGACAACATATGGTCTTCTTGCTCACAGGAATCCTACTCCTGCGCTTAAGCCACAGTGTCGAGAGCTGGTGACAAGTCTCAACAAAGCCCCGGACCCTCCTTCGTTCTCGCTGTCCGCAACTCTAAACTCTATATAGCGCTGCCCGACCAGTTTCGCTCTCTGTTTTCAGCCGGCCTTGACACAGATGTAGCTGCCATCGCCAGAGGCCTCCAGGTCCAGGGATCCCAGACATGAGACACTCACGGGTTAAGTGTTCAAGGTGCTCAAAGGATTCGGAAGAAGCCCCTGAAGCCATTTTTGTGCGTCCCCCGCCTTGCAAGCACTGCCCGCCGGGCAAGGTGCGGAGTTGGGATGGCACTCGCCCCGCGGCGGCTTGGTCCAAGGCATGCTGCTTTGGCTCGGGCTCTGGCTGGGTATGGGCATGGGCCCCTGATGCATTCCTTGGTGCATGCCCTCTGCACCTTGCATGCCTGCACCAGAGCCCCTCATCATGTGCCCGCCCTCTCCGGCCATCGACGAAGGCGAGACTCCAGCTGGCGACTTCTTCTCTGTGCGGCGGCAAGTGCTGCGCCCTGCCTCCCTGCGACAGGAGAGGCTTTCGGGGCCGTGATTGTTGCCGTTGACCTCAGCGAGCGTGGCCTGCATGGAAAAGCTGCCATCACCAACTCCACCAAGCAAGTCTTCCTCCGTTCCTTGGCTTCTGCTTTTGTCACCCTTCACGATTGTAGCCGCGTCGAGAACCCGAAAGCAACCATCTCGAAAGGCCTAACATGGAAACTGAGCTTGCACACCCAACCGGCCAAGGCACTGATTTCGAGGATGCCTCCCTTTCGGGCAGCAGCCTTTGGCAGTACGAAGTGCCTCGTGTGCCCTTCCGCCTGACCAGTCGAAGCTGCTTGGCAAAATTGAAGCCCTAGGGTTGATGATAGAAATCCTGCATGACCCATAATAAGGAATATACCCATAATTCCCATAGTTTAGAGACCTTAAGGTAATGCAGGACTTATATCATCAACAGTACTGCTAAACCCTTGCCCCAAACTCTTGGTCGAACCCCAACCCTTCCAAAACTTGGTTTCTTTTGATTTCCCAAAAACTCCCATAGACCCTTCCATAAATGGGACTTTCCGAAAATTAGGGGTGCCTTAGTTTGGGGTCCTTTTAATAAGGATCCTACTATTTAGGGTACTATACTAGCTAAACCCTAAACCCCAAAAACCCTTCAAAAGAAAACAAAGAAAAAGAGCCTGGCGCCCGATGAGGAGCTCCACCGACTCCGTGGACGAGGCGGCCACGTCGCCCCCGACGAGGACCAAAGAGAGAGAGAAGCCCTCCTTTTTTTTTGAAAACACGCTCAGGGTTTAGGGTTTAGGGCTTTAGGGGTTTAGGGGTTTAGGGTTTAGGGCTTTAGGGGTTTAGGGTTTAGGGTTATACGGTTTAGGGTGTAGGGTATGGTTGCTATAGAGTCTAGGCACAGGCATAAAGTCACTCAGGCGTTCAGTCTTGGGGTTTCGGGTAGTTCAGCAGTTGCACATAGAGACTTCGGGTTAGACTCGGGTTTAGGGTTTAGGGTAGAATACTCTAGCTTGTGCTTGCTTTTCCCCTAGCTCGATAGCTGGGGTTCAGGTCTGTGCCAGGTTCATCTTCCTGGTACCGTACGTTGGGTCTGCGCGGGCATGTGCGAAGTCTGAGATCTTCGGGCTTGCAGTTCAAAATTAAGTTTAGGGTTTAGGGTTTAGGGTTAAAATACATCCCCTCAACCCTAAACCCAAAAGCCAAAACCCCTAAACCAACCCCAGAACTCTATGTAGTACGTACACGGTCTTGTGGCTCTAGCCGGAAGCCGAACACTCCAAAGCCCCATCAACACATCAAGTACCTGAACCCTGGGCCCCCTGTTCCCGAAAAAAAGGGGCCACAATAATTAGAATAGGGTTNNAATCAGAATAGGGTTTTGGGGCCCGTTCTACGATATTTATAATATGGAACCCCCAAAATAGTAGTGGTAATTATTAAGGCCCCTGTATTACACCCGAGGCCCTGACAGCCCTACGACCCCAAAGAAGGTCAAAAGCCCAAGGGAGTCCTCGGTCTTCTCCACACTGGCGGAATCTACCCAGGGACCCAAGTCCTTCTGTTGCGGGTCTGGTTTTTGGAGCCTGTGCCTAGGACCGGGAGTTTTGGGCTCAGGGTTTAGGGTGTTGGGAGTCGTGTTGAAAACTCCGGATTTCCTGATGCAGACCCCCTGAGTTCGCACACGACTAGTACAATGGGAGTTTGAGTCAATAAACCCTGAACCCTCAACCCCAAACCCTAAATCGCCTGCACAACCTCGTTGCAGCCGCTTCCCGCCAGAGCCGCTTCCAGGAGCGCGAAGAACACGAGCCAGTTCATGGCGAGGCGGGGGTGAAAAGTTGAAGATCTTCTGAATCCTAGGATCGACATTGGGCCTCCTTTGCTGGACTGAGCAGCTAATTGTAAATCACGGCACGGAGCTGAGGCTTGAAGGCTGTTGAGACGTGCCTTACCGTAGACAAACTTGTTGGATAGGACTGGATACATCTGCAACCTCCGATTGAGTTGAATTCCCCGAGCCAAGAGCAGGCACAGACCCCTTGTAGGACCCTGAAGGACGCCCTGGACCCTGGGGGATCGAAGGCACCCGTGCGTCACGGGCAGATGGGGATAGGGAAGGGCAGATGTTTTAGGATCAATGCCTTCAGGGGCCAGGGGTTTAGGGGTTGGGCAGGGTGGATGAGAGACCCGAAGCGCGCCGTTTCTTGCAATGCCACGATTAAAATGGACTAAATGAAAATGTCTGTCGTGGTCATCTCCTTCTGCCATCAAACCTTCCTGCCGCATTGCAGCTGGCAGCAAACAAGAACCTACATTCTTCTATATGACTTGGGTTTAGGGTTCAGGCTTCGGGCATAGAGCTGTATGGCATCGCTTGGCACAAGGCGAACCACAATGCGCAAGACACTTGCCCTTCGGGCGGAGTCCTCTGCGAGTTAATTTGGCACCCTCGCCGCCGAACCCGGAGCAGCAGCGTCTTCAAGATATGGGCTTCCGAGCCTGCAGAATATCATCATCCGCATTATTACCATGCACTGCTAGCCTTATTGTTACACGCAGAATGCAGAACAGAGTGGGCACAAGCACTTGATTGAAGTCCGGCGTTTCGGCGTCGAGGGAGGCATTCTGACCCCTGGCTGCCCTTTTGGGAGCCCTGGGAAAGAGAATCCGTCCACCCAAGCTGCCCACTGCTCTGTGAGACAGAGGCCCCAGGCCCTAGAATGTCATGGAGCTCAGGGTGGAGAAGGCAGAGTTCTGATATCATAGAAGGTACTCCGATAACATCTTGACTCTCAGACCCCTGGGGGATCGTCTCACCAGGTGGACACGGTTCAGGACCTTCAGGATTCTTATTTTCAGCACTCACCGCGCCGAGGTCTGAAGGCACCATGCTTGTGACTAAAGCCACGGACACTCTGAATGAGCTGAGAATGAGAATGCTGAACACATCCCTCGGCGTCTCTGCTCCTTGGGCGTAGACTATACACAGAGAGGGTCACAGAGGGGATCTCCACGCGGGACCCCTTGAGCCACCTCCTTCTTGACCGAAATCCTCTTCCACCCTAACACCCTAAACTAGGCCCTAACCCCTCTTGGCCTGATGATCACTTAACCCTAAATTTTCCTTGTTCGATGATTCGGGGTGTGGGGGGGGGGGGAGGCCCGACCCGACGCAGAAGGACAGCCCCTGGAGGTAGGCGCCGGCCCACGATTCGGAAGGACTCTCAGCCTTGGGCTTCTGGTGCTTTTGGGGCCTTGGGCGTTGAAGTTTTTGTTGGGGTCTTTTTGTGCTTCTTCTGGGGTTTTGGGTTGGGGTTTAAGAGTACGGGGCTGAGCCTTCGGTTCTATTTTGAAGGGTTCTTGAGGGGTCTGAAGGACTCTCATGACTGAGAACAAGACCTCCTTCTTTGCAGGAGCGTAGCCAAATGACATGTAATGCGATGGGCTCCAGAATCTCTAGCAAGAAGGGCAAATAGGATCATGCAATAAAGCCCCTAAGTAGCAACACTAGTATACGAATAGTACAATGCGAGCTGGGCCGTCCCGCACATTCGCACGTTCACCCACCCTATGGGATGTAAACAATTGCTCTCCTCGGCTTATAAGCAAGACCATGGGCATATCGGAAGCCCAGCAGCCCCCCACAAAACCCCGAAGGCGGGGGTGAACATCAACAGCGAGAACTGCTGCGCCATCTACAGCTCAAGGAAACCCCCCAAAAAAAACCGCAGTATGACAAGGGCACTGCCGTCGTCCCCAGAAAAACACTGCAAGGGTCCCTAGATGATGATGATGGTGAGACGCCAAACCCCAAGCCCTAAAGACTCACCCTAAACCACTAAACCCTAAACCCTAAACCCCAAACCCTGAACGCTAAAGCCGCCGTCTCCGAAACCCTTTCAGGCGGGCGGCCGAAAGCTCAGCTCTCCAGCGCTCGCAGCACCGCATGCGCATCAAGGTCGCTTTGCTCCAGGAAGGCGCAGAAGGTCTTGAAGGTGATTCCATCCGCCTCGCGTTTAGGGTTTAGAGTTTAGGGTGAGAATCTATGAACACTTATGTATCGCATTGTCCACGGACAGCGGTGCTGAACCGGCAGAAACATCTCAGCATTCGCACAAAACTTCGACTCAGCAGTGAAGGTTTCAGGGAGTTCGGATACCGACGCCCGGCACTCCGCCAATCCCACCTTCGTGTCGACTGCCTCCACGAGGGCATCGATCTGGTTCCTCATTCCGCGAGCTGGTCCAATAGCATATTATCTTATCTTATGCTGTACTATACTATGCGATACGATACGACACTACATTGAAATATTGTACTATGAATGTTTATGATTGAGCATTAAATGGAGCGTTCAAGCTCCGTGTCCGAGCTTCCCTAAGCCCTGAACCTTCAAGCATCGCATGCAGGGAACCTAGGACCCTGCTTTCGTGGTGGGAAGGGTGGGTTTTAGGGTTTCGGCCTTAGGGTTTTGGGTGTTAGGTGTTAGGGTTCAGGGTTTAGGGTTTAGGGTTTAGGGTGTTAGGGTTCAGGGTTCAGGGTTTGGGGTTTTAGGGTTTAGGGTTCAGGGCTTAGGGTTGTGATAATGGAAAAGTGCTCCCTGCATGATCTGCCGTAGGTCTCTTGAGTGAAAGGAGGAGGCCTTCAGGATCCCTGGGTACATCCTAAACCCCATGCACCCTAAACCCTATAAACCCTGCAGCCATAACCGCGCAAGCCCTGAACCCGAAACCCCAAACCTCGAAGCCTAGACACCAAATCTCAAACCCTAAACCCCTTTCCCTGTGCAATCACTTTATATGAGGCCTTTGGCTTCCTGCGACGCTGTTTCAATTCGGGCTTTACAGTCCTTTCAGGGTTTCTTCGCCAAGTGCACCGTGCATTCCTGGGTCCTTGTATGTTGGAGGACTTTGATGTGCTCTGGAGACAGCACAGATCTCTTTCGTGACTCTGAGCCGTCACATCCTTCTTCATGTAGTTCATCCACAGGTGGTTCGCTTCTGGAGTGTCCCATGACCCAGAGAGCCCAATACCCCTTAATTTAAGGAATATACCTTAAATCATAATATTCGGGCCCCTATGGCTCAAGGTACCTTCCTTATTTAAGAGGTACTGGGTTCTCTGGGGACTGCTTGCAGAAAACCCCCAAAAAACCCCAAACCCCGAAGCCGAAGCCCTGCTCCATGGCCTGTTGAGGTCGGAGTCCGTCTGGGCGAGGAGAAGTGCCAACTCCTCCGTCTGGACCACTCCTGGGGGTTTAGGGCTTTAGGGGTTTAGGGGTTTAGGGTTTAGGGTTTAGGGGTCTGAGGTTAATTTCGGGCTTAGGGCTCTGGGGTTTGGGCGGTGGGGCTATCTGCGTTTGGGGACGTCTGTTTGTGAGCTGGGGGGATTTGAGACCTAGGCTGGGATTTCCGGTTCTCTGGTCTTGGGAGTTGAGGAGCAGGGCTTCGGAAAATCCAAACTCCCACCCTAACCCCTAAACCCTGAACCCAGAACCCTAAACCCTTCCCCTCAAGCAACCACTAGCTCCTTGCCCCTCTGGATCGAGCTTTTTCCAGACGGCCTGCGAGGCATGTTGGGCTTGGTTAAGCTGGTTGGTGTGCTTGACGGTGCTGAGGGTGTCGGGTTCCCTTTTGGGGCTATCTTTAAAAAAATGATGATGTTTAATCCTTACTGGGGTTCACCTATAACAAAAATTGTAAAAAAAAATTGTAGCCAACAAGGACCCAGGTGTATGTCAGGAAGCAGGTCTTGAGGGTGGCAGGTTATCCTCCGAAGCCGTGCCTTAGGGCTCACTGGGCTTTCAAAGTTCGGGCTTCCGGGCATCGGAAGGCATCGGGAGGGGCTAGCCTGCGCAATGACTTCGAAACTAGCATGAAAACCCATCAAAGCCTCAAATCCCACAACACCCATCCAAACCCTCAAGCCACCAAAAACACGCCTGTGACTAGATCAAACCAGTATTAACTCCTGAACTTCAGGTTGGTCCGTTCTCCGGCCTTGGCGTGCTCTTGGACCTTAAGCCTCAGTGTCGGCACTCAGCTTCGCGCTCAGGGCGAAAGTTTGGGTCCAGGGTTTAGGGTTTAGGAAGTTTAGGGTTTAGGTTGTATGGGGTTTGGGTGGCTTTGGCAAAGAATGTCATGGGGTGCAGGGCCTTGTTCAGGGCCTTAGCATTCAATTTGAAGGTTTGGGGGTTCAAGGTTTACGGCGTCGACAACCAGCCAGTCGAAATCTTGCATTCATCTTCCGAGCCCACAGCATCAGCACGAATCATCACCATAATACCCCAAAGACGGCCGAAATCAATCAGACCCCAAACTGGGCTTCTATCCCGATTTGCTGGGCCGAACTGCTCTGGGTGTCGTCTGGGCTGCTGTCAGCTGGAGCTCTGGGGTTTTTGGCCCAGAGAAATGCAGCGCACGGCGGGCACTGCGCTGACGGAGAAGTGTCGGCAGTCCCATGAAACTGACGAAACCTCTTCCCCCGGTGTCTCGGCCCCAGCACCGAAGCTCTCAGATTCTTAGGTATGGGTTTAGGGGCTTAGGGTTTAGGGTTTAGGGTTTAGGGTTTTGGGGCCTTAGTCGCCTTCTGCCTGCAGACCCAGCGGCTGCTCTTCGTCCGCAAACTCTTCGATGTCGCCTCATCGGCTCATCGCAGCAAAGACGTGTCTGGTTCCCTGGTGGGGCCATCTTAAAATTAGTCATTTTTAATCCTTATTAGGAGCTTATTATAACAAAAGTGCAAACTTGTAGCCAACAAGGGCATACAAGGACCCCGGTGTCTAGGGTTTCGGGCACCATCCACTCCATCTTAAGGATGGTCATACCCCCACCTCAACAAGTCAAATCGAGGCAAAAACCCTGCACTACGAGGGCTCGAGTCGGCTCGAGGTACCCGGACATCCACGGCATGAGAACCACTTTGCAGCTATGCGGCTCATGCTAACTTTCTCTGACCTCGACTGCAGGACCAGGACTTGGGAGTGTAGGCATTAGGACCTAGGGCTCATATGCATTTTTCCTGCGCTAGCTGATCTAGTCAGTTTGTTCGTTCGTTCGCTGGTTCGTTTGTTGCTTACTTGCTTTAGCTATTCATTAGTTCGTTGATTCGCTGGCGGGTTAGTTCGGTGGTTGGCTCCTTAGGCCGTTCGTTCGAGATAGGCAGGCAGGCAGGCAGGCAGGCAGGCAGGCAGGCAGGCAGGCAGGCAGCCAGGCAGACAGGCAGACAGGCAGACAGGCAGACAGGCAGACAGGCAGACAGGCAGACAGGCAGACAGGCAGACAGGCAGACAGGCAGACAGGCAGACAGACCAGACA
>CAJNJA010010343.1:733-14250 GCA_905231915.1 Symbiodinium necroappetens
TTAGGGTTTTGGGTTTTGGGTTTCCACCCCATGGCGTTTAAGAGTTCGAAGACTTGGTTTGCTGGGTAGTAACCTTGAACCATGATTGGGCTAGGCCATACTCAGCCCCCTAATTCGGGGTAGATTAGAAATCATCCTATGTTTCTGTTTGGATTTCTATGAGTCTGTTGATGGCTGAAGTGCAGGATTTTGTTGTGAATCAACCGCCGCGACGAGAACTGTGTTACTTGAGCATCACAGATGAGAGCAAAAGCTTCGGAGTCCGCTCAGAGCTTAGCCTTTTACGTTCACCCCTTCCTGGGTCGTCAGATGCAGTCAGGAAAACCAAAAAACACCTCAACCCTGAGCCCTGCAAGACCTGATTCGGGGATTTCGCTGGGAGGTTTTAGGATTCTGGGTTTAAGGCTTTAGGGCTTTAGGGTTCAAGGTTTCTGGTTCTGAGCTACTGGGAGGTGGTGCTCCACCGGACTCTGGAACAGATCAGCACGCGAGAGCTGCACGAAGCTTGGCCTTGATTCGTCGGGCACGAGGTCGCGAGCGCAAGTTTTTTTTGGTATTTATGTAGGGTTCTTCAGAGTCTTTCTGGCGCTTGAATACCGGCCCAGTCTGTTTCATCACCAGATCTGTCTGTTTGTGCTTGAGCCCTAGAGCCTAAAACCCAAAACCCTAAACCTCAAGCCCTAAAGCCTAAACCCCTAAGCCCAAAACCCTAAACCCTAAACCCCTAAACCCTAAAGCCCTAAAACCTAAACCCCTAAACCCTAAAGCCCAAACCCCAAACCCTAAAGCCTAGCCGCTAAAGCCCTAACCCCCAAACCCGTAAACCCCTAAGCCCTAAAGCTACTAGACCCCTAAAGCCCAAACCCCTAAACCCGAAAGCCCTACAGCAGCCTAAACCCCCAAATCCCTAGACCCATAACCCCTAAACCCGAAAGCCCTACAGCCTAAAACCCCCAAATCCCTAGACCCATAACCCCTAAACCCGAAAGCCCTACAGCCTAAACCCCCAAATCCCTAGACCCCAACTCCATCGCAGCCCAGGAAGGCGAGTGGCAGGGAAAGGCCCGTCCGGAAGCCCTGCATTACCCGTATATAATCTGGGTTTAGGGTTTAGGGTTTAGGGTTTAGGGGTCCGTGTTGGCTACAATTTTACATTTGTGTCCTAATAAAACCCAATATAAGGATTGAAACTCAGGGAACCAGAAATAAGGAAACATGCCATAATTCCCATAGTTTAAAGTTCTTTTTCGGTAATGCTGAGGATCTCTATCATCAACAGGAGTATTTCTAGGGTCCGTCTCAGGTTCATTATGGAACACCCTCAACCTTAAACACCGGTTTAGTGTGGAATAGTATCAATATATGAGTCATAGGAATACCAATTATTAGGGTTCCTTGCCATAGTCATAGTACGACTCAACCCTAAACCATAAATCCTGAACCCTAAACCCAATTCTTCGGGTTCCTTGCCATAGTCCTAGTAAACCCTAAACCCTAAACCTTAAACCTTAAACCCTAAACCCTAAACCCTAAACCGTAAATTTTGGGTTCTGATTGTTAGGGCCATTGTACTGGAGACTCCAAGCCCAGACCCTAAAAAGCCTTTGGGGGTTTAGGGGTTCAGGGGGTGTGAGGGTTGGAGGGTTTAGGGTTTGAAAGGGTTTAGGGGTTTAGGGGTTCAGGGGTTTAGGGTTTAGGGTTGAAAAGGGTTTAGTGGTTTAGGGGTTTAGGGGTTTAGGGTTCAGGGGAGTAGTTCTCCCTTTTCCAGTCCTCCAAATAGTGTGGCAACCCCCCTACACACGGCAAAACCCTTGCTAGTCTAAAAAACCGTGTAAATACTTGTCCTGAGAAACCTTTTAATCGTGTAACGTCTAAGACGCTTCCAAGCCTTTCATGAGGACCCCGAAGAAAAAAAACTTCTCTGTTCCTGCAAAACCACTACAAGAATCCGACAAGAAAGATCCTTCAATAAAGACCCAAAGACCCTAATTATCCTCGACCCTCACCTCAGCCCTCAATCCTCCCGATACCTAGACCCCCCCCAAACTGCCTTCCATTATCCTCGAAACACCCCCCCCCCCCCCAGTAAGGACCAGAAGGACTCAATTAACCCAGCCCTAACCTTCCCTAAACCTTGGATACTGCCCCCACTCAGCGACGCTGAATAATACTCATAGTATAGCATAGATAGATAGGGCTGTCAATAGTAGCCTTACTTTTCGAAACATATTATTCTAATATAGACATATTTCAAGCCCAAATCATAGTAACCTTATGATCGGCCGCCATTTTTTGGGAGCAGTACCCAGCCTAAGCCCTAAACTCTACGTCCACCCCGAGTTCTACTCTAAGTCACGAGGTTCCCTTTGAAGCCTCGAAGCCTCTCTAAACGCACGAAACCCAGAGAATACCAGGCCTCAAAGAGCTTTCATGTCGTCTACCAAAAAAGTCGAGAACTCTGCAAGGACTCACACTTGGAGGTTCATGGGTAGTTATAAGTGGGGTTACAAGTCCCCCAATACGGGTTATAACTATAGTTACCCTATAACCCCACTTCTAACTACCCATGAACCTCCAAGTAGAATCCTGATAGACAGCCGTACAAGCACTTTCGGGTCACCTTGGAGGTTTCGTGCCTCCGGACTTACGGCTTTGGCCAGCCTTCCGAGGACTTCTTCAATATCGAGGCCGGGCGCGTTCTATCGGGTAGTACCTGGACCCCAAATACTGTACCCCCTTTTTGAGGACTTAGAAAAGGACATCAAAAATAGGGAGCCGTAAAAAGGAAGCTGTTAAGGCTGCTGTTAAAGGGTTTCAGGTAGGGGATGGCATGAGAGAAGGGCGGAAGGTCTTTTTTAATGGTATAAAGGGTAGGGATTTAGGGTTTAGGGTTTCGGGTTTAGGGTTTAGGGTTTTTTTATAGCATAAGAATACGGATTTAGGGTGAACAGAAATACCAGACCCTTAGAGAAGATATCTGTCAGGGTTCTAAAAAAGAGGCTCCTTTTCGGGCTGTGTTGGCTCCTGTTCGGTTCCTAAAGCGTGCGCTTTAGAGTTTCAGCCTTCGAGCAGAAATTCGTTGGGGCTTGTTTTATGCAATGGAGTGTCATCCGAAACTGCAAGTCCGTGTGTTTGTTTAGGGTTTGAGGGGTGGCTCTATTAGGCTTGATACGGTTGGTGATATAGATCCTGCATTACCCATAAGAAGGAATGTACCGGAATTTCCATAGTTTAGGTCCTTAATGTAATGCTTAGGATTTAGATCATCAACAGTAGGCTCTCACAGACGCTCCTGCATGGTTGAGTGGTGCTTTGCCTTGTGTGTTCAATCTCCTCTTCTGCCCCCGCTCTTTTGAAATTCCACTCTGGGAATGCCGGGAGGTTGGGGTTCCGTACTGATGTGGACGAAGGCAGGAGACTGGGTGACGAACATTGGGGGGTCAGAATACCTATAATCATAATCCGAATGCTGTACTACAGCATACTCCACAACGCTAGTCTAGCTACTGCGACCCCTGGACTAAACCCACAATAAGATTCCTCATAGTAGCCTTCACAGAAGCCCCTTTATTAGTCATAGAGCTCCTGACAGAGCGCTCTAATTTGGTTAAGACCCTTAAGGACGACAAGATCCCTAAAAGGATTTAGGGCTCATATGCCGTATAGGGATTCACCGTATACTTGTAGTTTGCCCCCCTACTTATTAAGGGTCATTTCGTCCTGAAGTGCCACTACATTCCCAGCAGCTGGCACCCTAAACCCCAAACCCTAGACCCTAAACCCTAAACCCTAAACCCCAAACCCTAAGCCCTAAGCCCCAAGCAGCTGGGCTTTTTTGGGGTTCTGGACTTCCGAGGTCGATCCCTGCGAAGGGGAAAGAAACCAGGTCGGGAACTCAGCGCTTAAGGGTCCTTTCTACAGGCTTTTTTAGGGCCTCTTGACAGGTTAAGTGTTATAAGGGCTTCAATACTGTAGGGGTTTGTAGGTTTTGTTTAGGGTTCTTTTAAGTTGTTTAAGGGCTTTCATATGGTTTTTATAGGATTTAGGGCTTAAGGCTTAGGGCTTTGGGGGCCAAAGGGTTTAGGGCTTTGGAGCTCGGGGCTCGTGGTTAAGGCTTTGGGGGTTTAGGGCTTAGGGGCTTATTGGGTTTAGGGTTTAGGGCGTAGGGTTTAGGGTTTAGGCTTAGGGTTTATTGGGCTTAGGGTTTGGGGTTGAGGGCTTAGGGTTTATTGGGTCTAGGGTTTGGGGCTTAAGGTTAGGATTTTCCCAGACCGGCCAACTACCCTCCATTCTAGTTTAAATGCACCCCCCTATTCAAGTCTATAAAGGAACTCCATGACAGGGCCCTAAACCCTAAACCCAATAAACCCTAAACCCAATACCCAATAAACCCTAAGCCCTAAACCCTAAGCCCTAAACCCTAAATCCAATAAGCCCTGTGGTGTTTGTTTTCGTCTTCCTCGAGGCTTCTGCAGAGATCGGCCTGTCGGGGGTCGTGCCTTCAGGTCCAAGATAGGTTGGTGTAAAAGGAAGCCGAAAAAAATAATTTAGGGGTTTAAGGGTTTAGGGTTCCTTTCCTGTTTGTAGCATAATCTGCCCCAACAGGTATTCTAGTTTTCGAGGTCTCGTCAGCAGCATCATGGAGACGTCGGCAACTCCTACGAGCTCAGGGTAGGCGGGCGCTGGTCGAGCGATCAGCGAGAAGCTGACCGCCCTTGTTGGTGGTCGGGGGGCTGGCCGCAACTTGCTGGGGGTCTGCCGCAACCTGATCAACCTGCCGTCCCCGTTTGCTGCCGCAACTTGCTGGTGCGGGACGCTGGGGCCCCGGCTGTGCTGGGGCTCTGCCGCAACCTGATGGTACCGCCGGCCTCCAACCAGCAAAACAGGCTCAGGCCCCGCCCGAAGCCAGGCTTCGCCACAATGCAGCCTTCACGGAAAACTTCAGAAACAACGTTGCGAAGACCCGGCTCCGAAAACACACTTCTTCAGTCGTGCATGTATTCTCCTCTTACTTCTGCGAAGAAACATATAAAGCCATATGATCTGAGAGTTAGTGGTAGCCTTGTTGGGGTGGGTAAGCCTGCAGGCCGACGCGCGCGCCCACAAAAGCGCGCTTTCCGTTAACACACCCTAAACCCTAAACCCCTAAACCCTAAGCCCCAAACGAGTGGTGTTTTAGGGTTTAAGGGGTTTGAGATGAAGCTCTTGGACTTAGGCTTGCCAACGCAGGTAGGAGGCCCTGAATCCTAGACCCAAGCACTTTGACTTGGATTCTAAGCCTTAAGCCTAAAATCCTAGCCCCGAAAACCCCAAACCGGAACAGGATTTGAGACGAGCGCCGGCTTGATCAGGGAACCTGAAAGCACTTCCCGAACCCTGGCCTCACCCGTAGTCAGTAGTGATCTAGGATAGGATAGGCCATGTACCTCCACAGTATGTAGGACCTAGATGGGGATCTGTTCATGGCCAAAGTATAGAACCCTTAGCTAGCCGTGCAATCGTGCCCTAATGGAGCTCCTAAAGGGTACGCTTGAAAGGGGCCCTCTGAAGGGGGTTTAGGGTTTAGGGCTTAGGGGCTACATTCATAGACATTTACGATTTCTTCAGTTTCAGCTCTCCGATGTTCCCGTGGAGGTGGTCTTGGAAGAAGAGAAGGAGTTTCGAAGCTTTGTGCGCGCCAAGTCATGGCATTAAAAAGGCCAGCGCCGGGCTTGGAGCCAGTGCCGGGCTTGGAGCTGTAGGACCCTGATGCTGCTGGAAGGTGTGTTGTTGTGGCTTTGAATCAAATTTTGAAGATTTCCTGCCAATACATCATATTGTCCGAAAGCCTCAAATTCCGGCTCTCTGAATCCCGAAATGCAGACACCCCAAAACCCGAGGCCCTAGACCCCAAAAACCTCATGCCCTAAGACGCACACAGTCCTGCACCCGTCCTGCCCAGAGACTCCAATTTCGCTTAAGTAGGGAAAACCCTTAAAATATAATATGTATATTCCTGTATTGAGGGATATTGGAGTCTCAGAATGATCTGGGTTCTACGGATTTCTATCCAGCCCAAGATGACGGAAGCGGGTGCTCCAAGTGGGGAAGCCTTGTTCGGCTCAGGGTATCCATAATGAGGTGCAGGGGTTTACGGCTTTTTCAGGGTTTAGGGCTGAAGGAGTTTTTCAGGGTGTGGGCTATAGAGCTGATAGGGTTTAGTTAGGACTGAATAGGAGCAATTGATCTGAAAAATTAGACTCAGCCTTCATTGTATTCTAGGGCTCTGCAACTTCACAAGCCCCAGACTGAAATTCAACAGTTGTAGATCTGCAGTTGTTCTAGACCCGAAACCCGAAGCCCTAAACCGTAACTGAAGCTGAAAGGCTTACTAGCTGCTTTGAGCCCGAGCCTGCTACTGGTACCAAATCGACGCGGATCCATGGGTTCCCTTACTTATGGTGGTCGAACGGGTACAGGATTTCCGTTACAGTCTCAAGGCCAACCCGTGCACCAAGTGCTTCGACTTAGTGGCAAGATATGTCGAAGCCACGACTCAATCCCCCAATAGCTCCCACACCGACTGGGAGCTTCCCAACACTTGTGAGCTCGCCTGCTTTCCATTTTTGTGCAGCCACTCTGCCAGTCTCCCGTTCCCGCAGAGTTGAAGTTGTTGCAGTGATTGTAGTGGAGATGCTGTAGCGCTCTCACTGCGCGATTTATGACAGCTGCGGCATTCTCGCAGCTGCCCCATGCCTTAAGCCTGGGCTTCTTCGGGGAAAAGTGAGGTGAGCTATCCCTCACTTGAGACCTCAGGCGCCTTCCTTTTTCACCTCGCACCCTTCGGGTGTTCTGCACAGTCTGCACATGCCTGCACCCTCACCTAGGGGAACCCGGGCCCTCTTCTTTCCGGGCTCCTTGTGTTTTTCTTCAGGATTTGGGGGAGAGCGGTGTTGCATCACAGCATCATGGCCCTAACAAGTGCCCTTAAAACATGGACGGCTCGGGCTCCCTAGGTATGAGATCCTGTTTTAGTAGCTGCATGCCTTCGGGACGGTCAAACAGGGCCCAGCCTCGGCTCTCCATGCCCTCTCGAGCTCCGTGTCTTCTGAGATACTCGAAGCACCACGGGCCCAGGATTCTGATTAATGGGTTTTCGGGACCACTATAGGGGACCTTAAGGGGCTATCATAGGGATCCATTCCCCCATTCCCTACTAAGAACCAGGGATTCTTGTGAAGGAGCGCAATTTACCTAAAGGCTCCATTATAGTTCCTTTTTAATGGTTTATATTTAGGATCCTAGAAGGCAATCCCAAAAAGGAGCTACTTTGGAGCCTATGGGTAGTGACGTTGCCAGATATAGTGAGGAAACCATACCATATACTATATACTATAAACTATATACTATAAATCCTGATGTTGGTAACTGAAGATAAGTTCACTATCATGGGCCCCGACGAATTCCGCAGCGAGATGAAGATATTCGTGACGCCGAAACGTTCCAACTGTGTATATCGCCAGGAGAAAAGAAACAGGCAAGCGTCGATAAGAGGATGTGACTAAAGCACTTGAGCTTAGGTGGAAGGTGGGTAACCAAACTAAAAACTAACACATCTTTCTGTGCTTCGCTGTCGTGCAGTCTTCTGGTATTGCTGAAAAAAGAGGGGTATCCCACATGTAGTCAGACGGACCAGCCTAGTGCCTGCATACTCTCACAAACAAGGTAGTGTGAAACTTATACCAAGAGCCATGTCTGCTGTCATCATCTGATCAATTTCGGAGGTTGTCTCAGCACATGTGTCGTAGCCATTGTTTGTTGGTCCAGCTTGTAAGGTTCAGAAATGTCCCGGGCCTAGTCGCGTAGTCGAAACCTGCAGGTATTCAGAGGCAGCTCGGGTTTTTCAAGAGATATAATCCTGCATTACGCATGCTAAGGAATATACTATAGTTCCCATAGTTTAGGGTCCTGAAGGTAACGCAGGATTTGTATCATCAACAGTATGACCAAATCCCAAAGGAAGGATCAGAAGCTGGTTGGATGATTGAAGCACAGTGCATGTTGGTTGCAGTCGTGCAGATTGTTGACCAAGGTGCAAGTCGGACACGTTTATACCTTAGTTTACCTATAGTCTCCATTGTAGTTCCTTCTTGGGGTTACCTTTTAGGACCCTTAATATAAAATTTGTTAAAGCAAAAAAAGGAAGTACAATGGAGACTATGGGTAAGCCCTACACGCCAAGCTGTAGCCCCGCCGCTTCCAATAGACAGACAGAAGACATCCAGCAAACCTTTTGTCCGTACGCTTTGTACCCGAAACCTTCCATTGTAGGCGCTGTGCACTTACAAAAAATGTAGGCCTATACGCTTTGGCGTGCCCACGAACTTGTGAAGATGAAGACAGCCCCTAAACCCTAAACCCCTAAACCCCTAAACCCAAACCCCTAAACCCTAACCCCTAAACCCTAAACCCCAAAAGCCCTAAACCCTAAACCCGTGGTGTTTGAAAGGCGGGTTTCCAGTTTCTGGCCCTGAACGGCCTGAACGCTCGTTTAGTTATGGCCCATGAACCCCTGTGTCAAAAAAAAACTCAATCCAAATTCATGCCTCAGCTCATGACCAAACCCTAAACCCTACCCATAGGCCCCTCAGTAGTTCCTTTTTGTGGTTCATATTTAGAATCCTATAAGGTAATCCCAAAAAGGAACTACTTAGGAAACCCTAAACCCTAAACCCTAAACTAAGGAGCGCAATTTACCTAAAGGCTCCATTATAGTTCCTTTTTGTGGTTTGTATTTGGGATCCTATAAGGTAATCCCAAAAAGGAACTACTTTGGAGCCTATGGGTAGACCCTAGATGTCTGGTAAGACCCACTTCCAGGCTGGTGGACTTCCTGTTCCAGGACGTGGCTGCATGGTGTCGTGCGGAGGGAGCAAAACGACCGACCGCACGGCACGTGCTCCTTTGTGTAACAGGGCTATGTCCCAGTCGTTGGACCCTGCTTGGGGTGCGTATACTAAGGACCCTAGCATGGTGGTGTTCTGCGGAAATTAGTCTAGAGAACACTGTCCCGAATAGAATACCTACATTGTATCAGGAGAAATTACAGTTTACTTGTTTACATGTTTAACATTTCTTACAATAGCACAATCTCATGTGTGTTGGTTCGGCGCCTTACTCACAGGAGCACCAATCACAAGGCCGGAGTCCTTTTCTTTGTTCGCCGTTTCATTCGGGGTTCTGTGGAAGGACGTGAGAAAACACGGAAGGATGCGAATTATCACCAATTGCTTCGGGTCCTTGCGACGACAACGCGGTCCGCCTCAATAATAGAACAAGACCTTTCGAGCATGGTAGTATTGGTATTTTAAATAAACCTTTACAGTATAGTTACCTGTATAGGGACTACGTGGGACTTCTACGCCAAACTCCAAGGAAGCAGGGCTTTCGGGGAGGAGAGCCAACACGCCCAAACCATGAGGGGGCTTCCCTCAGGGGGTTTTACCTATAGTCTCCATATGTCTCCATTGTACTTCTTTTTTTTGGGGTTTCACCAATTTTATATTAAGGGTCCTAAAATAATAGGTAATCCCAAAAAGGAACTACAATGGAGACTATAGGTAGGCTTTAAGGTCTCATGACACAGTATTTCGGGGATCCGAGCAAGATCCTGGCCTTGAGGTGGAACGCATTCTGCTCGACCTCTATCGACGATCTCGGGTGCGCCGCAACCCCAAACCCTAAACCCTATAAGCCCTAAGCCCTAAACCCTATAAGCCCTAAACCCTATAAGTCTTACACCCTAAACCCCAAACCTATACCCCTTCGGGACGTTCCATGACTCGGCTCGTAGTCTGGTCTTCGGCAGGGTGGGGCTCTTGAAAGGTTGTAGTCCCAGAGACTCCAATATCCCGCAATTAAGGAGTAGACCCTAAATCTTATTTGGGTTCCTATTGTAACTTAAGGTATATTCCTTAATTCGGGGATATTGGACTCGATGTAATTAAGATGTTGTAAGGGGCTAGGTTTGCTTCAGAAGCTACAAGTTCGGGGTTTAGGGTTTAGGATTTAGGGTTTAGGGTTTAGGGTGTAGGGGCTACAAGTTCGGTGGTCTTAGATCGTCAGAAACTTCCGGCTTTCACTTGACGAAGCCTCCGGCCCAATACCGTTGGTGATACAAATCCTTAGAAGCACGATAACGAGGGTTTAGGGGTCTAGGGTTTGGGGTTTAGGGGTCTAGGGTTTAGGGGTTTAGGGTTTAGGGGTTTTAGGGTTTAGGGTTTAGGGGTTGATGATACAAATCCTTAGCATTACGATAAAGACCCTACACAATGGGGAATTACGGTATATTGCTGATTGTGGGTAATGCAGGATTTATATCATCAACTGTATCTTGGGACTTCTCTAAGGCATTGACCGCAGAAGGCAACTTTCGAACTTTCCGTTTCCGACACTGAGTGCAAGGTAGACGGTTCAGGGTTTAGCCGATCTGCTTTGGTGTTGCAGGTTCAAAGCAGCCTATCCAAAGAGGGAACCATTGTATAAACCCTATACTAAACCCGTCAAAAAGCTCGCTCACCTGCTTGAGGTTCAGTCGTCACGTCATAAGCAAGTCCAAGACCGCTAAACTAGTCACTGCTCCTAGACATCTGCCTTCCAAACAGCCTCGCTGCAAGAGGCACAAGCTCATGTTCTAGAGTTTAGGGTTTTAGGGTTTTAGAGTTTAGGGTTTTAGGGTTTAGGGTTTTAGGGTTTAGGGTTTTGGGGTTTAGGGTTTTGGGGTTTAGGGTTTAGGTTTAGGGTTTAGAAGCCCGATGTAAGTTGTCAGTGCCCTCTTTTTGCAGTGTGGAGTTGCTAGGCGGATGGAATGCAGAGTTAGAGGGGATGAAGGTCTGGGCTCGTCGCAAGGCGGTAAGTCTTGATGAGACTCCCCAATACCTTTGAGAACCCCTGCTGACTGTCATGCTCCCAAAGGGCCGCCCCGTTAATTACGTCTAACATGCAATCGAATTCGGAACATTCCTGCCCACACCCTCTGAGATGCCGCCCAGACCCGCTCCAAGCAAACGCTTGTAGCCGCGCGCCTTCTCTCGTTTCTAGCAATACGCACTCCCGCACAAGCCCAGATACTGATACTGTTGATGATATAGATCCTGTATTACCTCAAGGACCCTAAACTATGGCAATTATGGTATATTCCTTAATATGGGTATTGAAAGATGTATATCATCAACCGTAGTGAAGCTTGCATGGGCTCTACAGGGCTTGTGAACATTACCCCACTCTTCGGCAACTGGGCTTCCGGGGATCTGAACTTCCCCCGAACTCCTTTCAAGCCCATCGCCTCTGCCAGATCTTCAATGCGCCCTTGGAAAGCAAGCCTTGCACTTAGAGCTTTTCAACATCCTGGGATATTATGGGTGCTAGGCCTCTGTTGATGATATAAATTCTTCGCATTACCTAAAAAGGGCCCTAAACTATAGGAATTATGGTGTAGTCCTTATTATGGGTAATTAATGCAGGAGTTATATCATCTTCGGGACTGAGTAGGTAACCTTCAACATTTTGGGGCTTTTATAAACGTATTATAATTCAAAAGGTTAACCTTTTTTTGGGCTAAGGTACTCGGCCCCGACATCATCAACCGTATTATGGGTGCTAGGTCTATCATCGGACAGGGCCACATCTAATTTCGTATACTATAGGGGCCTTTCTAATTACCCACACTCTTGCTTTAGTGTATTATGATTATAGTCATAGTACAGCAAACCCCGAAAACCTGTTCTGACTACTAAGACCCCTTTATTCAACTCATCACGGCAGCAGAGCCCTTAGCTCCAGACTCTAAACCCCTAAAAACCCATAATGTAGGAACCTGATGAAGAAACCCTGGCCCTATAACCCCAATATATTTGGTTTCATATTAGAAATCTTAATAAAGACCCAGGGTTTCTTAATCAGCTTTCTACATTACCTTGAGCCTCGCCGTGACTCTACTGGGTTTCGGGCTCACGGCTACCATAAGGGTACTATCAGGTTTAGGGTTTAGGGTTTAGGGCATAAGGGGTTCTGTGGTCTTGTAGGCCTCTATCATAGCTCGATGAAGCTTGCGCATGCGCCAGCACTCGCGTTCAGGGTTTTTCTGACCCCTGAGCCGTAACCAAGCGTACCTCCACTTACATTTCGGTGGTTCCGGGAGCAGAAAATTCCCCCTAAACCCCTAAACCCTAAAACCCTAAAGCCCTAAAGCCCTGAAACCCTTAAGCCCTAAACCCTAAAGCCCTTAAACCCCTAATGCCCCAAAACCCGAAACCCTAAAACTCTAAAACCCTAAAACCCTAAAAACCCTATAACCCTAAACTTAAATTACATCCCCTAAACCCTAGGCTCTGTAATAAAACCCTTAAACCCTAAACCCTACGTCCCGAACTCCGCGCCTGATCTACTTGGAGGTTCATGGGTAGTTATAAGTGGGGTTATAAGGCCCCCTAATATGGGTTATAGCTATAGTTACCCTACTTAGAACCCCACTTAGAACTACCCCCTGAACCTCCAAGTACAGTAAGACCTCAGAGCCAGGTTTTCCGAAAGCTTCGGGTACTTAAGGCTTTGGGGATTTGTTTTGGGGGGTTTTTGGGGCTTTAGGGGCTTTTAGGGTTTTAGGGCTTTAGCGTTTTTGTTTAAAGAGTTTTTAGGGTTTAGGTGTTTATAGTGTGTTTTTTGGAGCTTAGGGTTTGGGGGTCTAGGGTTTAAGAGGCTCTCCCATGAAACCTCCCGATCATCACACGTACAGAAGCCTGCTTTCTCTGCCGGTTGCAACAAGACCGCAGGCTTGAAAGCCTTTAAAACTTGTGATTCACACTTGGAGGTTCATGGGTAGTTATAAGTGGGGTTATAAGTCCCCTAATATGGGTTATAACTATAGTTACCCGACTTATAACCCCACTTAGAACTACCCATGACCTCCAACCAAGCATATAAGTCCACAGCCCTTCCTTGACCTGAGACTTCATCTGAAGCAAGAGGCTGTAGCCTTTTGGGGTTCAGGGTTTTAGCTTGTGCACATTCGGTAGTGGCACTAGTCTTAAAAGCGGCTCAGAGTTTCTAGGGCCTTAAACCCTAAACCCTGAGCCGGTTTAGGGTCTGGGGTCTCAAGTTCAGGGCTTTGGGTTCAGAGTGTACATTCGGTAGAATGTCGACTTAAAGCCAAGAAGTGTCCAAAGGGCCTCCCCACGAGCCGCCCAATGTTCCCAGGTAACCCCTAAACCTACACTTTATAAACCCTAAACCCCAGAAACCCTATAAGCCCTGTAAACCCTAAAAACCTATAAACCCTAAACCCTATAAGCCCTAACCCTATAAACCCTGTAAGCCCTATAAACCCTGTAAACCCTATAAACCCTAAACCCTACAAGCCCTATAAGCCCTATAAACCCTAAACCCTAATCCCAGGTATGGCATGCAGGAAGGGGCTCCCCCGGCACCTGGCTTCATGGGGCTCGGATCTTGGCTTCCTCCTTTAGGGTTTAGGGTTTAGG